>CABHPH010162143.1:0-53402 GCA_902168325.1 Peromyscus nudipes | reverse complement strand
CAATGGTTTCTAAATTTTTATCTTAGTATTTCTTCTATCATTGCCTAATCCTTAGGCAAAATATCTCACATATTAACTTATTCTTTTAAGTATCTGATATCTGAACATTTAATGTGTCAAGTGTTCTGTACTAGGTCCTGTGGCTTTAATATTTGTTGGTTTTTATTATTTTTCTTGTGATTTGGAAAAATACTCCTTTGGATTTGTTTTTAGTGGGAATCATTCATTAGTACTTTCATTTTTAGAATTGAAATTAGCTATGCAAAAATCAAATACATGTGCCTCTACTGTTTTATAATCTCAAATGACAAAAAGATATTTCTTTCATGTTCGGAAAGTTTGTAATAACAGTGATCTCCAAGAACATCTCACTTCCAGGAATTCCAAGGATTCATAAAGCAAAAAGCTCATTAAGCCTGGGGGTATAGGGCTTCTTCACAGTGACCTCGGATCTTGAAGGATGCTCTGGGAACCACACTGTCTCCTGTTGAGGTTGCTAACTCCTGTAGGTCTCCTCTGAGCCATATCAACCACTGCTGGGCTTTTCATGCAGAGTCTAATGCACGGACCCGCACTTGACAACAAGGATTCTGGTTCCTTCCATTTGTCTAATATAAAACCCTCCTGTCCCTTACAGTCATTTCTGGGTGATAACAGCAAGGGAAGGTACATATTATTCTTTAAGGCAGAGTATTTATTTCTAGAGTCCAGGATTCCACAGCAGACCATGTCTGCAATGATCTAAGTAATGAGACACTCTATGGAATGGGAAAATGTGTTTTCTAGCCACGTGTCTGTTAGTGACTTCATGCTCAAAATACATAAGAAGCTTGAACAACTCAGGAGCAAGAAAACAACCCAATTAAAACATGGGCATGGGGCCTAAACATATGTCTAATTATTCATTTTCATGGGTAACAAACATTACTTCTTAATCTTGTGATCTTTGAACTTTAAAATGGTAAAAAAAAATTAAGTTGAATCTGAATTAAAATGTTGTTGTATAATCAGAAAAGTTACAGCTCAGCCATCTGCATTTCCATTTCTTCAAAACAAAGATTTTGGCACTGAAGACATGGCTCGGGGGTTTAGAGCATGTGCTGCTCTTGCAGAGGTCCCAAGTTTGTTGCCCAGCACCGTATCCAGTGGCTCACAACTGCCTGGAACTCCAGCTCCAGGGAATGAGAGGCCTCTGGCTCTCTAACACTGTACCCACACACAAACCACACTCAGACACACATGTCCACACATAGCTAAAAATTAAAACAACCAAGTATTTCTAATCATTTCAAAGTTAACCATGAAGTATGAAACTACATCCTGTTACTGAGTCATGAAAAGGAACTAGAGAAGAAAGCTGAAAGAAAGATCTGTACTGATAGGGATGGAGAGCACGGGCTGGGTGCAGATGTCCAGAGAAAGATTGTCTGCTGAGAAAAGGAAGCCCACTGCTTATACAGGCAGAAACAACACAGAGTGAATTCAGGAACTTTCTGCTACAGAGAATGTAAGTCAACCCCACACTTAAAACCTTCAAATGTCATTGCTTGCAATCAATAAGGAAGACCTACTTCGGAATGCTGAGAGTTCAGTAACCAAATGTCAAGCTTTCCATGAATTGTTTGTCAAATTTTCAACCACTTGCTGAACTGTGAGAAAGGACTGTGATCTCAACTTCTATGCTTTTCAGAGACAGAAGCAAGGAAGCATATGCGTCACTTTGAGTGCTAACAACTAGATTAAACCAAGGAAAGCCAAAGAAGAAAGCAACACTGAAGAGAGAGAGAATCAACTCAAGTTGAGTTTTTGAAAGAGTTCTTTCAGAAACCAAATTTTGTAAGAAAGGTGCATTGAGAAGATTCATAAAGATCAAAATACTGATAAGAAGAAACAGTGCATAGTTCTCAATGTCTGCTTTTTTAAAATGCATAGAAAGAAAATCACGAAGAACTAACATTTTTTAAAACTTAGATTCAACATTTAATGTCTGCCTTTTAGTTTTCCAGCACATTTTTCTATGTTGTAAGTCTTCCTCTAATTTACATGTATCTAGCAAATTGTGACATTACCATTAAGTTAAAATCATCCCTAATTTCCATTAAGACTTTCAGACTAGACTATAATTGTTCTAAATTCATTTATTTTTAATTGAAAAATGGAGTGTACTTATGGTATTAAGGAGAATGGCTAAATAGAGTTAAAGAGCATATGTACTCCCCCCCAATACACACAGCAATTTGTTTGTGTGTGTGTGTGTGTGTGTGTGTGTGTGTGTGTGTGTGTGTGTGTGTTGGAGATTATTTGTACACTATGAAGATGTATCTTTGTCAAGGCACCTTCTGATTGGTTTAGTAAAGAGCTGAATGGCCAATAGCTAGGCAGGAGTAGGCGGGACTTGTAGGGAAAGAGAGGGACTCAGGGAGGAGGAATCTAGGCTCATGGATTGCATACCGAGGAAAGGTTAAAGCCACGTGACAGAACACAGAGTTAAAAATATAACATAATTCAAGTTATAAGAGCTAGTTGAGAAAAAGCCTAAGCTAAGGACAAGCTTTCATAATTTATAATTTAGTCTCTTGTCATTATTTGTGGGCTGGAAGTCCAAAGAATGTCCGATGAGAAAGCTTGCTCTGTGTGTGTGTGTGTGTGTGTGTGTGTGTGTGTGTGTGTGTAGGCCAAAAGTTGATGCCAGACGACTTTCTCAATCACTCTCCACCTTCTAAAAAATTTTTTAAAAAACCCATGTGGATGTGTGTGAGTAGTGCCTCTGGAGGCAAGGAGTCAGATGCCTTTGAGCTGAAGTTACAGGCCACCCAGTGTGGGTGTTGACATCTAAACTCAGATCTTCAAAAGCAGCGAGTGCTCTTAACCACTGAGCCAGCTCTCCAGTCCCTCCACATAATTTTGTGAGACAGGGTCCCTCAGTGAACCTGGAGTTTGCTGATTTGGGCAGGCTGGTCTGCTGGAACCCTGTCCTCCTACTTTGGGAGAGCACACACCACCACCATCACCAAGCCAGAGTGTACAACTTGGGTCCTCCTGTCTGAGCCATCTCCTCTGCCCACTGCTTAACACTGTTTCATTTGTTTGTCTGTCTGTCTGTATGGTGGAAACACTTAAAATAGACTCTTTTCAACCATCTGACACTTCATTAGTAACTATGGTCACAGTGATGTACCATAGAGCTTCTGAATATGTCGACCACGCCCTCCCAGCCCCCAGCTTAACTGAAGCTTTGTATCCCTAAACCAAATATCCTCAGTCCCACCCCAGCCCATGCCCGTGGCCTCTGTAACTCCCATTCTGCTCTGCTTGTATGAAGTTAACATTTTAGATTTCACACGTAAGTGAGAACATGTGGTACTGATCTTTTCTCTGCCTCTATTTACTTGTCCTGTGCTTTCCATGTTTAGTCACAATGCTGCAGATGATGGAATCTCAACCATTTTTATTGCTGGCTGGAGTGTCACTGTGTGTGTGTGTGTGTGTGTGTGTGTGTGTGTGTGTGTGTGTGTGACATTTTCTTAACCTATCTCTGTCAATTGATGGATACTAATGTTCACTCATATTGCTATGACTGGCTAGTGCTACAGAAAACACAGGGAGCTCTGATAGTGCCCTGGTTGCGATTTCATTTCCTTTGGATATATGACCAGTAGTGGGTTTGCTGTCACATGACAGTTTCTTTTAAATTGTTTTCAGGACCTTCCATACTCAGACGTGCTTTCCCATCAGTATGCAGTGACTCTCGTTGCTCTGTATCCTCCTGACATTGTTCTCTTCTTCATTTTGATAATGGCAAGTAGGATGGGTGTGAAGTACCAACAGATAATTAATGCTTTAATTCACTCTTCTGAGGGTTAGTGACTTTGAACATTTAAGAAATATCTGCTGAGCAATTTCACATTGTTTTTAGAGACTTGTCCATTTAGGCCCTTTGCCCATTTTCTGTATTGGGTTGTTTTCTTCCTCTTGAGTGGCTTGAGTGCCTTATCTATTTTGAATATGAACTCATTAACAGATCCATAGTTGGCAGTATTTTTTCCTGTCTATAGGTTATCTCTTTATGGTTCTTCAGCAGTGCAGAAGCTTTGCACTTTGATATACGTCTATCTGTGTAGTTTCACTTTTGCTGATGGTGGTTCAAGTGCCATATTCAAAGAGCATCTTTGTCCAGACTACTGTCATGGAGCTTTTCTGTACAGCAACTGTTCTCATGAGAACTTTCGAGTAAATGCATGGGATTATTTCTGGGCTCTACGCTCTGTTTCCACTGGCCCCGTGGCTGTTATTTTTTTTTTATGACAGTACCATCCTGTTTTACAATAACTTCATAATATTTTTGAATCTATCTTTTCTTTTAATTAAAATTCCTTTGTCTTGTTAGAGTCAGCAGCCCACTGTTCTGCAGTAAATTCTTCTTGTCAGCTAATTCCTTCTTATCAGCATATTTCAGGAAGTTCATTCAACTGTTGATTTTTGGATTATTTTCAAGAAATGGCTGTTTATGAATATTGAATATTCCTGTGGAGTCTTTGTATAGACATATGTATTACTTCTCTTGGAAACTTTGTTTTTGATTCTTACTCAAGAACAAGAAAAAAGAAGGGGGAGGGAAATGAGGAAGATGAATGAGAAGAAAATAGAAGAGAAAACAGAAGGAAAATAGATGGACATTTTTCTTACTAAATATTAGAACTATAATTCTGAGCTTACTGTGATCACACGCCAAAAATCCCGGCACTCAGGGACAGGTTGAGACAGGAGGATTGAGAATTTGAGGGCAGCCTGGGCTACATTGTTAAAATGCTGATAACGTATACTATTGATACAGGGATAGATATATTGACAGAGTGAAGAGACATCAAGCAGATCATCATACAAAGGGACACTGAGTAGCAAAAGTTGCCAGTGTGATCAGTAAAATGCCAGTCACTGTACAGCTACAGATTTTTACAGCATTAAAAATTTAATAAAATTGGGTGAGTGGGAAAGTCAGTGGGTCTGAGAAGAGTTGGGGGAAGATGGGAGAAGATGCTCAAAACATATATAAAACTCCCAAAGAACTAAGAAAAATTAAAAATATATGTGTTAAACAAGGAACTAATAGAAAGAGCTTTGGAGTTCGATCACCAAGGGAAAGAGTAGAAATGTGCAACTGCTCCTGTAGATGAGAGAGAGTTCAAGAGCTAATATTAATATTCCACAAAGATATGTTCAATATATGGAAGAACCATGTGACTTGGTGAGCCAATATGCTTCCAGTGACTGGTGAACAGTACAGTAAAGTTGCACATGGTTCAAAATCTGACAAAAATGTATTTTAATGTAAAACTTTAATGTGTGAAATGCGTTTGTACAGTGCCAGGTTTGGAATTGTAGATAACATTTTGTTTCTTTTTCTGTTTTTCACGAATGTGCACGTGTGGCATGCATGCATTCATATGGACATGTGTGCAGACACATGTGGAGGTGCACATGCCCATTTGTGCACATCCATGCGGAGGCTGGATAGTTGACATCAGGAATCATCATCAATTGCTCTTCTACATTATTTATTGAGGCAGGACCTCTCAATGAAACCCAGAGCTCTGATTTGGCTCGTTTCTGTAGTCTAAATCTTCTAAGGCTAGCATTGCGGGTGGGCTGGCACAGCCACCCAGCAGTTATGTGGCTTCTGGTTCTCATGAGCCACATCTCCAGACTGCAGATAACCATTTAAAAAATCACCTGGCTACAATTTTGTGTGATATAAAATGGCCTGACACTCCAGAGTATGACAATGACTTCATAAAAAAAAAAGAACATAAATATCATTAGATACGTTAACAATGTTTACCACCACCCTATTGGGAAGAGTTAAGACCTTGTAATGGACCAGTTGTTCTCTAATTATATCACAGAATAATAAATTACAGTATAGTCGTGTCTATCTGTGTCCTAAATTAATTACTGTATTGCAGTGAGAACAAGTCAATAATCGCAAGTTTGCTAAATCTAAGCAACTAAATATTGGGAAAAAACCTAGCATACTCCAGCCAAGTACACTAATATTACCTCATAGACATTTAAAAATAAATAAAATCAAGCAAACAATAAAATAGGAAATAAAGCATTTGTCATAACCACGGGCACAGTCAAGGAACCAGTGATACAGGTCAGAAGGCAGTCTCTACAAACGGGGCAGTGACTGGACCTGAAGGGTGTGTGTGTGCACAGAGGACTTTGAAGCAATTGTAATGCTGCTATCTAAGACTGAGTATCTAGAGATTATAGGTACATTATTACCATGCATCTTTCAAACACACTTAAAAATAGTGTACAAAAATATTCTATGGCAAATTGCGGCCTGAAAGGGTATGTTTGCAATTCATAGAGCAGAAGACTTAATTATGAGAATATATAAAGTTCCTAAAATCAAGTCAGAGAATAGGCACTCTGCTGGGGGATAGCTTTCTGTATGGTGTGAATGTATGTTGTTCCCATTGGTTAATAAATAAGCTGCTTTGGCCTATGGCAATGTAGCTTAGAGGCAGGCAGGAAATCCAAATAGAGATACAGGATAGAGAAAGGTGGGATAAGGGAGATACAGGCCACCACCCAAGGAGCAACAAGATGTCAGCAAGCTGGTAAGGGCACAGCTGTGGATCACATGGCAAAACATAGATTATTAGGAATGGGTTGAGTTAAGTTATAAGAGCAAGCTAGCAAAAAGCCTGAGCCATAGACCAAACAGTTTGTAATTAATATTAAGCCTCTGAATAATTATTTTATAAATGGCTACGAGACCATGAGTGGAAGAGATTTGTCTGAACCCCGGGGCCAGGGGTTCAGAGCATTGAAAACAAGATGTCAAACTTCTTCTGTAAGCATGAGAACACTACCGTGTGTGCACTTTGTACAGGGTATCTCCCTTGTCTCTAAGACCGTAGCAAACAATTGTGAACTGTAACTGTCGTACAGTATGTCCCTCTTTGAAAAGTAGTACTCATCGATAATTCACATCCACTACACACACACACACACACACACACACACACACAAATTGGCTTGCTATCAATATACATTTTTCTGCTCTTCCCTATAGATGAAAATAGTTTTTATTTAAAATCTTTTGTTTATTGCTCATTAAATATAAATTTCAATGCCCACATGCAATTAATAAAAATATAAGGTAGCTACACCATTATTCACAGCTCATTTCATTTACATCTATGACCCCACCCCAAACATCCCATACATGTCTACAAGGTACACTGGCATTCTAGAATGTTCTAATTAGTGCTGCTCAGAACTGTAATTGTGGTAAGCAGCCTAAGGCTCATCCAAGGGAAATGACTACTATTCCGTGCATCAGCCCACATTATGAATCCCAGAAAGCCACTCTTATGTGTGCTGAAATGTAAAGATACCCAACGTATTATTTAAGAAGTCATTTGTAGAAAATTGTATCTGGCGAGATGCTATAATCCACACAAACCTTCCCGTGTCTGAGTGAATAAACAAAATTGCTTAGCATCATTCTTTCTGAAGAGGGTGGTAACAGCCACAGAAGAAGAGTCTCCAGGGTGAAGACACTCCCTGAATACCTGAAATTGATACCCAGAACCCACACAGTAGAAAGAGAACTGGTTCTAAAAAGTTCTGACTCCACACGTGTGCCCATAAACAATAAGCAATAAAAGTCAAAAGGAAAAAAGGTAGTTGGAGAGATGGCTGTGCAATTAAGAGTGTCATTCCATGTCATGGGACGTCTTGCTGAGCCTTGATGCAGGCCGAGGGGCTTGGTCCCGCCTCAACTGTTGACTCCCCAAGGGAGGCCTTCCCCTTTCTGAGGAGTGGATGGGGGTGGGTTGGGGGAGATGGAGGGGAGCAGGAAGGGGGAAGAGAACCGTGGTTGGTATGTAAAATGAATAAAAAAATAAATAAATTATAAAACAAAGAGCACAGTCTTGCAGACAACTTCAGTCTTCAGGTGCTATGTGGCAGAGCACAACCATCTGTAACTCCGTTTTAGAAGTTAATTCGCCCTCTTCTGGCCTTCACAGGCACTGCACACACATGTTGCACAGTCATCCATATAGGTAAAATACTTGTACACATGAAGATAAAAATAAGTTTAAAAATTATGAAGGGCTTTTACATTACATGCCACACAGTTTTATGATGTTGAAAAAAACTTACCTTAAGCATACACTTTTCTCCTTTCTTCTATTTTCACAGTTACCAGAGATGGAACCCTGGTCTTCACACATTCTCAGCAAATGCTGTACCACTGAACAATATCCCCTGCCCCATTTTTACTCTTTACTTAGAAGCAGGATCTCACTAAAGGACAGAGGCTAGCCTTGAACTCACTCTGTAGCCCAGACAGAGGATCCTCCTACCTCAGCTTCTCCAATAGCTGGGACTAGAGAGGCCTGCCTCCCAGGCCTGGATGAGCCCATTAGCTTTTGTGCATGCTAAGGATTTATAGCAAACAAACAAATGTTTGGATGATAAATTAACTTTAAAAAATTAACGAAATTGCTGTTATGAAAACTTTGCTGGCATAATCAGGAGCTTGATATTTGAGACAGAATAACAGGATACACTTATCAGAATAGCTATCTCACCTTAGTAAGAACAACAACAGTATCTTCATTGACAAACATTCACTTTGGCAGCTGTGCATGACAAAATATACCTGCAAGGGTGACTATGAGTTTCCAAGTCTCACCCAAGCTCTTTCCAGTCCGTCTCCCGGCCCCAAATCACCATGACTGGGGTACAGTACGTTACATTGCCAGTAGGTTAGAAGTGATATTCAGTGTAAATCCTAGTACACTGAATTATTTGCTAGACCTTTGGTATACATTTTTCTCATGAAATATTATTCATTATATCAGTATCAGACATTTTTTGCTACTTAGTATTCTGCAGTGAGGGAGGAAAATTCTTCCGTGAATGTAACTTTCCCTCAGGAGTGTGAATTTCATTAGAAAGTAACACCAATTATAATATGTCTGAGAGAAGTTGGTGACATTTTTATTGAAATAATGAAGGAGGAAGATGTCTCCATTGGCTTAGCATGGTTAAACAGAGAACAGGAAAGACAGGAAAAAATGAATCTTGGTCTTTGCACACACCTAACACCTAAATCTATATGTGGTTTAATGCTGTGATGTATAGAAATAAAATGTCTTCTGTTTCTGAACCAAACAACTGCACATTTTTACTCCAGGGCACTTTTCGTCACTAGATCTTCCTGAGAATATGATAATTTATTCACTTCAAAGAGAAGACTTGTTAATTTATATTTATTCTCATGTAGTATCAGAAATCGTTTAAAATACATTGGCACCTCCATAGTTATGTGAAGTGTTTCTCAATAATTAATTAAGGATCCCAAAGAATTGATGATTAAATGAAAGTGCATTATATTAGTTACTTTTCTGTGGCTCTGATAAAATACCATGACCAAATCAACTTGTAGAACAGAGAATATGTTTTGGATTACAGTTTCTGAGGGATGAGTGCCCTTCATGGTGAGGGGGGTATAGCAACAAGCGGCTGGCAGGGAGACAGGAGCAGGAAACTGAGAACGTCTTCAGTGGAAAGCACAAAGCAGAGAGAAGGAACTGGAAGTGAGGGAAGTCTACAAACTTTACAATTCCACTCCCAATGATGTACCTTCCCTCAACAAGGACACACCATGTCCCCAAACAGCACCTCCAGCCATGGACCAAGTGTTCAAACGTGTGAGCCTATGGGGACACTTCTCCCTCAAACTGCCATATGCAGATCATTTTTTGAAATGAGTAAAATTTCAACACAAATGAGTATATGGAAGAACCACTTAAACAATTTCTGGCCAGGTGGTGGTAGTGGCGGCGGCGGCGGCGGCGGCCGCGCACGCCTGTAATCCCAGCACTCGGAAGGCAGAGCCAAGCGGATCTCTGTGAGTTCGAGGCCAGCATGGACTAGAGAGCAAGATCCAGGAAAGGCGCAAAGCTACACAGAGAAACCCTGTCTAGAAAAACAAACAAACAAAAACAAAACAAAAAACAAAAAAACCAATTTCTGTGGTATTCTAGATAGGATATTAAAGTAGATTCAGCTGTATTCATTGATAATATACAATAACTCCTTGGAATGTACTTATATTGATAACTTGGCTTGTGCTTTTTGAGTTTGCTGAGAGGCTGGCTCCGGAAGTGGCGTTGCTACTTTAGACTGAAGCGTATTTATATCAAACAGCCTCCAAAATCCCCTGCCCTGGGTCAGACTGGCCCTAGGGCTCGCTAATGCGAGGAGACAGCAAGCAGCGAAAGGCATCGGAAAAAGTTTCCTTGAGAACAGCTAGAGTAAGCCGTTTCCAACAGACATTGCCACTGTCTATCCTGTGATGTAAGAACTGTGCCCGCAGTGTGACAGAGACACTGGAAGCTCACCCTCAGAGACAACAGATGACCTTCCACCTGGGGCTCTGAACGGGAACTCCAGCACACTGCTTCTGCTTGCCCGGTCCCTCCTGCTGGATGACTGTAAGTGCTTGATTTGATAGTGTTGCGTTTCTGCTGGATTTTTTTCTTCCATTTGGATGCCTCACCAAAGAACACTCTGTTCTCCGCTTCACTCTCTGTAGGGAACCCCAGCTGTCTGTCTCAACGGGTCTTCCTGGCACTATCTCCTGGATGTGCGTAAGCCCCTGCATTTGATGTGTTACCTTGCGTTTTCTCTGTTTGATGGGCTACTCTTGTCTTTGTTGAGTGTTTCTGATTGACCTGTATCTCCTTTTTTATTTCTTAAAATGTTTCTGCCTGCCATTCTTACAAGTCAGTTTTAGACTACTGTATCACGAACACAAGTTAAAGTCATTCCCAAGCTAGCTGCTGGGAAGCTCTGCCTGGCTACAAGTCATGACACAGAAGTGCACAGTTTCAGTGGGTTGGTTTTCTGACCAATCAACTCTCTAATCAGGAAGTGACACTTTCCACCAAGGGGCACTGAAAGCCGAACACATTCCTTCTCACTGCACGTCAGTCTTCTATTGCCCTGCAGAGAACAGAACTCCTAAAGAATGTATAACGAGTGGATAATGTAGCAAACAGAGAGTACTTGCATTAGAAGAAAGAAAATCAGTGGTAGAGGGTACTTCCTGACCCTTTCTCCACTGGCCAAACTGACAAGCTAGATGGTCAGAATTGACCTCCAGAAACTTCAGGTCTTGGGGGTGAGCATGGGTCTCTGTTCCAGATAAAAATGCAGCCATGCTTGTGGCTTCTTGTTTGGCAAAGGTTTAGAGGAGGGATGCCTTGGGGGAATCTTCCATTTGGTTCTACATGCCATACCTATTGTGTACCAGGCAATCTACCTGGAGCTTCTGTCCTTGGTCATGTTTTCACCTAATCTTTCTGGTTCTGCGTGGTTCTGAAGTCTAGCTGGGCCAACTGTGTAACCGATTTGGCTAAGATCCATCTATTTCATTTGATCTTGCACTTCATAACATCCCACTCTAACAGACACATGCACCATGATGAATCTCCAATAAGTAGCATCCATTGAGTGTTAGTGTCTAGTAATTTCTGCAAGCCAAGGACATTTCCCCCTAGTTAATGACCATAGGTCACTTAGGAGACTCTTGGGATGGAATTAATGGAATACAACTATGGATTTCATTATAGCATGCTTCCTTACAAAGTTTTGTCTCTGGTTCAATTAAATGTTTAAACTTTGGGTTATCTGAAGAGTGGAAAGCTGGTGAGAATCTATGAACCTTCTTACAGGAATTCATATTAGGGCTCTGTTTGTAGCTCTAGAAATGTTTTCCCATCACTTTTTGTAGCCTAAACCTCCACTACATTTCTAGGGAATCGGTGATGAATTAGCTACTCTTATAACTTTCTCAGTGTCAAAATCTTCTATTTGCCCCTGGTCCCTGTAGGTTTTCAGGGTAATTGCATTCACTCTGAATGGCAATGTTCATCCATTTCTACATCTCCAAGATCCCAGTTTTGCCACTGAGATAATAGAACTCATTTCTCTTGCTGTAGCATACCTTCCCCCACAGTAATCTCTGGCTTAATGCAGACACCTCCTGCAGTACTTTTTGAAGAAACTGAGGCTACTGCATTCATGGGTGAGTGAAGGAAGTGTCCTCATTCACCAGTGGTTGCAACCATTCCACCTACTCCCTGCCTAGCCCTATAGCTTTTCATTCGATTATCTTTTGATGATTACTGGGACAACCTGAGTCTCTGGTAAAGTCCAATGAGAGGGTCTGCAGCAGATGCCAAGAGGTGCCTGCTTTCAGACCCAGGCTTGGTGCCGACAGATATTAATGTCTCCTGTTTCCATTCAGTGCACCCTACATGTCTACTCATGTGTTCCTTTAAGCTTCATGTATCATTAATGGTTTTAATAAAGCAGCTTTTACATTGTTGTTCTAGTAGCATTTTTAAGGGTTGGGTTTTTTTAACTCACTTTTTCATGAGTAAAACAATACTACAACATTAGTGTAAGCAATTTTCAGTTTATTCATTGTAGAAATACATCATTCTACTAATAAAATATGCCCGTTCTGAACCATACACTGCTATATATTTTAAGGCTGGGCTAGCTCTGAGTAAACCATTGCATGTTAAGCTTACCATTTCTAATAAAACAAAAACATTTGGTTCTCAGTGAAAATAAGTGTTTTACAAGCAAGTTTTAGTTAGAACAAAGCTATTAATTAAGCTTTATTAATATGAAAAACCCTGATTTTAACATTTGGGGATATGGTAGTTCTCTTTAACCATAGTTTAAATGTTGTCAGTTTTAGCTAATCATGGTCAATCATGGCCCAAAATATTAAATGGAGATTGTAGGGTTAATTCATACATTTTAAATTGTGTCATTCTTGGTGGATCCTGAAATCTCCCTCTCTGCTGCTCCGCCCACACATTCTATGAATCATCTTTGGTCCCGCGTGAGTTACACAAGCGTGGCCTCCGAGCAGCTGTCCAGATAGGCAGACCTCTGCTTGGAATCAAGGCATTTGAGACTGAAACAGCCTGCGTGACTCTGAATTGTCCTGCCTTACTTCTGGCAATGGCTCATCTCATTCACAGCTTTTAACCTCTTCCTTCACTTAAAAAGGCTCAAACTATGAAGTATCTGGCAACTTTCATTATCTCCCTGAAAATTACTCATATCACAGATAGCATGAGTTATTTTGTTTTCCATTTACTGATGGCACAAAACATATGTCATGAAGCTCATATTGTCACCTTCTCCAGCATTTAAGGCTTCTACTTTTTGCCCAAATACCTCATCGACCACTGACACAGCTTGTTTTATATAACTGTAAATTTGAACACAATTGACAAGATTAATTTCATATTCATAAAAATCAAAATATATAATGACGGTTTTTGGCAATTTAGTCAATACAATAGAACTGTGAGAAGACTGGAATGGCTTTGGGGCCACTTTTTGGTAACACTTCGTTAAATTAGTGAAGTGATAAGAAATACAGAATTTGACTCTGAAAGCTATAACTAACTTGTGATAGAAACAAAACAAAGCACTCAAGCAAATCCTGACAAGAAAATACAGGTCCTCTCAGGGCTAGAGCCTTATCTTAATCCTGGGAGCTCCTGAGAGAACGAGGGAGACAGAGGGATGGTACTCGGTGTCGGCTTATGTTTCTACTGGGAAATAAACACAGCTTGCTTCAGGTGAAAGAAAGCACCTTGTTCTTCAAGAATGGAACCAAAGTCCTATGTTCTCCAAAATGGGAGAGTCTTAGCAGAGGTAGACACATTTTCTTTCCTTCTTAATTTTTTTATATTTATTTATGCATGTAGTGTGTGTGTGTGTGTGTGTGTGTCCATGCCAAGTTTATGTGTTGCTGTAAATCTAACCCAGGGCCCCTGCTCTCCAGACAAGCACTAGCTGTCCTTTGAGCTCCATAGGCATGCCATGGCGCATTCACATACACACAAAAGAAATAAATTTAATTAAAATTTTAAATTACATATACTTACAAGGTACAACATAATGTTTTGATTCATTTGTATATTAAATAACAATCAAATCAGGGTACTTAGCATATGGTTTTTAGCTTTTTTTTATAATTCCTTTATGGTGAATGCATTCAAAATCTTTCTTCCAGCTAATTTAAGGCAAACTGTGCTTTATTGCCAAGAATGCCATAGGATACTCAACCTCCTTCATTCTGTCTAGCTCTACCATTGTCCCATTGATCAACCTTTCTCCATTCCCTTTCTCACCTGCCCAGACTGTGTTGACTACCATGTTATGAGATCCATTGGTATAAGACCACTTAAGAGTAAGATTTCACAGTGCTTCAGAGTAATCACTTAAGAGTAAGATTCCTGCTGTCTTGACTTATTCAATTAATTCTCCTCAGGTCCATCCATGTTGTCACGATGCATAGGATTCCATAGAGAGAGAGATATCTACACCTCCAAACACCAAATCACATTTTTAAAAAAATCTAATCATCTGTTAAAGTCAATCTCACATACAGCTCTCATCAATAAACATTGAAGAGAATATGGGAAAAGTGCTGGTGAGAATATGTATAAGATGCCATTCTTATGAAAATAGTGAAGCCATCTGGAAAAGCGTATGAACTTTCCTTAAAATATCTTAAAGTAGAGCTGGCTTTCTGAATAAAGATATTAATGACTTCATTAATGGATGATGCTGCCACAAGAACTTGTCAGCCAGTAAAGTATGCACAGATGGATAAATGCATCAGAAATTGCCAGTTAAAATGAAAGTTTTAATATGTGAATCAGCATTGACACTTCACTGCAGGGACTTCCGTGCCAAGGCTGCATTCCTTTCTCTGGCACACAGGTACTATTTTTTCTGAATCTCTAATTTTAAACTTATGTCGTGAATTTTCCAATGTATCTGGGCCATCTCTGCACAGGTAAAAAGATGGCTCTTCAAGGTGCATTTTTCCTCAGACTCCTATCACCCCAATGGTAGATTGTTCCAGAAAGAATGTAGCATGAGAGAATAAGTCAGGAAGACCATTCTTCTAGAGATGAGATGCAATCTCAACACTAAATAGTTTACTGATCATTGCCCTCCATACTGAAACAGCATGAAATCCACCAATCACAGCAGCAGGCATCAGATGGGGTGAAGACTCCAACCAGCTCAGCCCACCCCCACCCCACCCCACCCTGTGTTCTTCATTTGGTTTTTGTTTTGTTTGCTTCAGAACTGTAACAAAGTGGTCCTTGTTACAAGTCTTTTTTTTTTTAAGGCTTTCCTTTTTTTTAAGAACAGTGTCTCATTGAGGAGGACCTCAAATGCACTATGTAACTGAGGAAGGCCTTAACCTCCTAATCCTCCTGTTTCTACTTCCCACACTCCGGATTTACAGTCGTGCACCACCGTCCATGCTCAGTTTAAGTGCTGCTGTACATCTAACCTAGGGCTCCGTGTTCTCTAGACAAGCATATCCCCAGTTCCTAAAGGTTGTGCTCTTGACATCAACCTGCATCCATGAGGAACCTCACTCACCATATGCAATCTGACTTCACTGCTGTAGCCTTTCTCCTCCTCCTCCTCCTCCTCCTCCTCCTCCTCCTCCTCTTCCTCCTCCTCCTCCTCCTCCTTCTTTGGTTTTTCGAGACAGAGTTTCTCTGTGTAACAGCCCTAGCTGTCCTGGAACTCCCTTTGTAGACAAGGCTGGCCACAAACTCACAAAGATCTACCTGCCTCTGCCTCCTGAGTGCTGGCATTAAAGATGTGTGCTACCACGCCCAGCTCATTGCTGTATCTTAGAGAAGTTGTACAATGTCAAGAGTCATAGTTCTGTGTAAGAGCCCCAGTAGTTGACAAGGAGCTTACCCTCCTCTGAGAAGAGCCTCTGAGCTTCATCACCTCAGAGAGTCATCCTAGCAAAAAGATTCTAAGTTTCTAGAAGCTCCACCTTCCTGGTGGTGACAGATTAGCCAGTGTCCTTGAAAACCAGGGACACTGAAGACACAGTGTACACACCAATGTAATCCTTAGCTATTTAAGCATCAAAGAATAGTCCACTCTATTCTACCCCTTTCTCTTTTTACTTCTCATTATGAGCATTTTCTAGTGCTAAAGCAAAATCTGGAGCAAAGAGAAAATTTTAAAGTATTGCTGACTTTGAAACAACCAACTTGGATTGATTTTACACCAACATGAGAATGGGTCTTCAAATGGATCATGAAAGCAGCAAATGTAAATTTTGAAAATCAAACTTTTTAATGATACAGTGTTTTTAAAGGTATAGTCCATGTGTACATGATATAGTATGGTCAGAGGAATGATTTTAAGTCACTCATAGACAAATGTATATATACACCCATATAAGCATATAATTATTTTATCATGGTTTAAAAGACTGAGTTAGGTCATCAAACTCATAATTTCAGAACATTTCTTAGGAAACAAGACTGTCTTCTGCGTTTACTTATCTATTGGGTAGGGTGCCATAGTGTGTGTGAAGATGTCAGAGGACTTGCTGGAGTCTGGTCTCACTTCCACCAGGTCGATCCTGCAGCTAACTCAGGTTGTCAGGCATAGCTCAAATACCTTTCCCGGAGCCATCTCACCAGCCCATAATTGTTTTCATTACTGTGGTTTGCTTCTTTTTGCAAGACAGTTGTTTGCAAGCTATTTTAAAGCAGTCATTAGGCATAATTCTGTAAGTTACATGCAAATGTAGAAAGATGATGCGGTCAGCAGGTTAATAGCAGAAGCCCAAGAAACACCTTGTTGTGTTTTGTGAAGACCTTCCACACTGTTAGGCCGAATTCCAAAGAAGCTGAGCCTAAGCCAAGAACTGCTGTTCAGGTGATTTATTGACATTTTGGTTGTGAGCCTAGCCTCTAATAGCTGAGCTATCTCCCCAGCCCTCAGGGGATTTATTGAATGAAATACCTTCAGGAAAAGCCTTGAGAGGAAGAAAGGAAGTAGGAAAAGGAAACTAGATAAATCATTATTTTAGGGAAATCTTAGCTTTGGTTTTTAAATGTGTATGGTATGTGTGTGTACACATTTTCATTTGTGAGTACACATGTACACATTTGCATTCGTGAGTACACATATGTGCGTGTGCATACGAACATTGACATTGGGTGTTTCCTTTATTATTCTCAATCTTATATATTGAGACAACTTGAACCCAGAGCTCACTGACTTAATAGTATAACTAGCCACCTTGCTCCAGGGATCCCCTATCTCAGACTCACCAGCAGTGTCTTATAAGCAGGTCACCATATCTACCTGGCATTAACTTGAGTGCTGGCAATCCAAACTCTTGGGACAGGCTCTTTAGCTGGTAAGCCATCTCTCCAGCTCATGAGAATTTCAGCTTTGTGGGAAAGTTTTTCCAATCATTTTTCCCCCAGAGGAAATTTTGTTCAATAAATGTAACCATGGAGTAAGGAAGCTGCCTGGCAAGAGGCAGTAAGACTGACTCACTGTAGTCTCAGTTCAGTCCATTGTGAGTCACAGCCATAGCATCATTTCCCCAGAGGAAGAGAGACATAGCCACAGTAGGTTGGGGGAGACACACTGATCTACTCAAGAGACTATGGATGGGGCACAAAGAACACCTGCCAGGGAAGCTCAGAAGATGACCCTCAAGACAATGGTCAACATGCATTGAGATGATCGTGTGCAATCCAGGAAGGTCTTGAAGCCAGCTAGTAGACCCAATACTTCATTCATGGAATTCCTCCAAAAATAAAAATTTATCAACACTCAGGGTCATCGTGACCTTTTCCCTCCTGGAGTCACATTGCCTGTGGCTGTCCTCCTGAGCCTGATGCATCAGACGACATGTACAGTATAGTAACACTGGGCAAAAGGTTTGTCTTAACTAGTAGGCACCTGCCCTATCCTAGGATGAAGTCCTATTAGACTTAAATTCCCAGTCCCCATTTAACCTTGTCAAGAAAAAAGTCTCTTTTTTTCCCCACTGGAATGGGTTGTACTTCACAGGCATACAATATAGAAATTTTCAAAGTAATAGATCCCAACTTGCAAGCTCCCAGGCTCCCGGCAATGGCTGGCTCACATTAGGGCATGCCAATTCATTGCACTCGACCACATAGCTCGGCCTAATACTGCGTGACTACAAACCGGATGCATCTGATTAAGTGCTCCCGGTGCTGGCTGTAATAATCGACTCACTGGCACTGTGCCTCCTTCCAGCTATTCTGGGATCTGGGCTTGGGGCTGTTGGAGTTTGGCATGCTCAACTCAGAGGCTCTCTCAGCTGGGCCAGGTGCCAGGCGGCCATCCTCTTCACTGTTCCATTCTCCTTTTTTTGGTTCTTCTTCTCCATGTTTCCCCACAAGCTATGCCTTCCTCTTTGGACCTTGCCTTATTTTGTTTTGCATAGATGTTTTGGTTTTTCTGCTAAGCCTGGCTTATTAATTTCGAGCTGGACAGAGGGCTGTGTGCCAGAATCAGCTGGAGCTTGCCTTACCAAGGATGTTTGTCAAATTTGGTCAGTGACAGCCAGTTTGAGTCCCTGGCAACCAAGCAGGTACAAACCATTTCCTGTTAGAGATGATGATATGTGGCTGAGAGATTAGTACCACAGTGTCCAGATCCAGGCACATTCCATTGTGGTAATGTCACTACTGGTTGAGTTACTTTGAGAAATTGACTCAGTTTCCCATGCCTCTGAGTTATCATCTATAAATGAAAATAATTGAAGGAACTACCTTGTAGGGTTGACAGAAGAACTAAATGAACTCATGCATATACGTGAGTAGGCAAATTTCCTTCCCTTTGGAAAGATGTCAGTGGGAGTCAGTGAGATAGCTTAGCAAATAAAGGTGATTAGCACCAAGTCTAAGTGTCTGAGATGGATCCCTGGGGACCCACACAGTAAAAGGAGACAATTGACTCTTGCAAGTTGTCCTCTGACCCCCTTCATGCACCTTTGTGCACACAAGTACACACACAAACAAATTTTTAAAAAAACATAGTCTTCAGAAAAGGATGTTAATGAGGTATCAGGGAACTTCATTGGCATTATTTGTATAGATAATATAATTATTATTTACATAGCACTCTGGTGCTAAGCAACTGAAAGGCTCCAGTGGTTCCGCTGATGAATTCTTATCATAACCCTGAATTATGTTCTGTCTTGCAATAACAAAATTACAGAGCAAAAAACTCTACCTTGTCTGACATTAAAGCATTAATTGAATGTAGCAATTAAAAGAGTGAGTTTGATTTATTTCTAATGATTTGGAAAGATAAACAAGACCTATCGTTGAGAAGCTACTGCAAATCACAGAAATGAAATTGAAAAGCAACTGGAAGTCACAATATGAATGAATGTAGAATCACACTTTATGCTTTAAAATTTGTGGACATAATCATGTCTATATGCATTTAGTGGCTGTACGCATAAGAAATTACAAGGCAGAGAAAATAATTCATTTCTATGATAGCTGGTACAGAAGTTATTTTGTAAAGAAGGGTCATTTTTATTAAAAAGACCATCGTGCACTGTGAGAGTGTAGCTCACTGACAGTTGAAGTCATAGGTGAAGACGCAGAAGCTCATTATGGAAAGGGAGGGAGTGGACAAGGCCGGGGCCATCCTGGTGGTAGGGAGGGTCAAAGAGGAGTGAGCTCTCAGTTCTCAGCAGTGGTGGAGGACTCCTGGGAAATAATTAGCATGTGAAAACCCTTCAGTCAGTCCTGTGATGGTTGACACTGTCAACCTGACAAGGCTAGAATCACCTAAGGGCCAAACCAGTGAGGGAGTTCCTGGAAAAGGTTGGCTGAGTTGGGAAGGCCTACCTCCATGTGAACAGCACCATTCTGTGGTTGTGGACCATGGAATAAAAAGCAGAGAGAATTTTGTGCAACATTCTTTGTCTTTCGGTGTCTGACAGGATATGTGCCTCAAGCTTCCTCTTGCGTGACTTTTCCTCTGCAAGGGAGTGTCCTTCAGCTCTGACCTAACATACACTCTTTCTTCCTTAAGTTATTTCCATCAGGTATTTCGTCACAGCTAGGAGAAAGGGAACAAAGACTCCCTGATGCTTTGCAGAGTGGATCTCCTTACGTGGACTATAAATATGCTTTGTAGAGTAGATCTCCTTATATGATCAACGTCCAGACTAGAAAGTGAACAAAATGAGATTTCACCTGGGGAGACAGCCAGGTATGTGTATGTGGGGGGGGGGTGATGCCCATGCTTGCACACTCACACATGTATGTGTGCACTTTTCTGCCAAAAAGCTGGAAGAGTATGTCACCCTGCTGTGTGCTCACCACTGAAAGCGTGTGTGCGATTGTGTCGTGTAATGTGTAAGTCAGCCTTCCATCTCTGTAACAAAATAACCGTCACAATCTAAACGGAAGGAAGTATATTTGCCCCACAGTTTCAGAGACCTCAGACCATTGTTTTGTCATTTCCTCTCTGCCAGTGACAAAGAGAACCATCAGGGTAGAGATGCCTCACGGAGGAAATCTCTTACTTCATGGCAGCCAGGAAGCGAAGGCAGAGAAGAGGCCAGGGTTACATACCCTCTTCAAGGGCACGCTCGCCATGGCCTACTGTGCTTGCCTTCTGAAGTTCCACTTCTAAATAGTATCATAGACCAGTGGCCAAGCCTTTAGCATATGGGCTCTGGGAGGACATTGTCAATGCAAACAATATACATAAGGACGGTTAACAGTTGTGACCCTTCTCACACATTCACTATGTACCATTAGGAATTTACAGTCCTACTTCTGGAGGTAAATCAAACAGCCAACCTCCATGCTTCCTTGGGGAAGTGGTATACAGAACTTCAGTCCATCTATCTCAGCATTTCTGGACCCTTCCTGAAGTCACATGTCCTTGGGAGGACCTGGGAAGAAAGCTCGTGTAGTTTAGAGGCTTAGCAGCAAAGTGGCCTGCTATCTTTCTGTTTTCTGTCGTCAAATGCATGACGAGGAAGGGGAACAAAGGACATGTGTGACAAGCGGGACCTGCACTGTGCTTGCATCACTACCTTTGACCCCCTTAAAGACTCCTAATTGCAGGCTCCTCTCCACAGACCAGGGGTGTCGATTAAGATGCTCAAGGAGTAGGCTGACCACCCCTGGGACTGACGTTGAAACCTAGTTGTTTCCTGTTTTACCTCCAATTCTTGCTCAGGCGCTGAGTCCCAGTTCACTCACCAGCACCGAATTCCTGCCTTCTTCGGATGACTGCGTTCTCTACTCCTCCACCTCAGTGAAAACCTTTCTTCTGGTCAAGCCCTTCATTCTGCCTCATTTTCTTCAATGCTTTATATTTAGTCACGTGCCCCAGTTTTTGTGTGGGTTCATTTTGTTTTCATGTTCTTACCAAACAGAGACTCTTTTCCTCAGCAGTCTCTATGTTGATGCCTTTGACGGATGCTGTGTTCATCTCCTTCCCAGGGTGAACCACACTGCCTAATAAGTCACAAGTGTTCAGGAAATACTGAATGAGAAAGAATGAGTGGATGAAGAGGGAAGCTGGATCGGTGTATAGTTTTTTTTTTGAGAAACTGTATCCTCCTGGAAATACCTACATGCACCCTCCTTCCTCTCTAAGACAAGGTTCTTCTTTTCCCCACAGTCGTTTTCTGTGTTTATACTGTCGTGTTTCCCTTACTTTCTCCCAGTGAAGACCCGTGGAAGTCTCAAAAGTTCTGTTTTCATAATAATAGCATCTTAGCCAGGTGGTGGTGGCACACGCCTTTAATCCCAGCACTCGGGACTTGGGAGGCAGAGGCAGGTGGATCTTTGTGAGTTCAGGCCAACCTGGTCTACAGAGCGAGTTCCAGGACACCTAGGGCTGTTACACAGAGAGAAACCCTGTCTCAGAAAAAAACAGCAACAACAACAAAAACCATAATAGTAGCACCATCATGGTTTTTGTTGTTGTTGCTTTTTTTTTACGAGACATGGTTTCTCTGTGTAGCTTTGCGCCTTTCCTGGAACTCACTTGGTAGCCCAGGCTGGCCTCGAACTCACAGAGATCCACCTGCCTCTGCCTCCCGAGTGCTGGGATTAAAGGCGTGCGCCACCACCACCCGGCTAATAGTAGCATCTTCATTCCTTCTGAGAAAACTTACAGGTGGCTCCAACATCCATTGAAACAAGCGAGCGGTCGGTCCATTAGTGAATGCCAGCTATATTATGGGAATGGCTGACTCTTGATATTTTAAAACATAAAATTCAAGTCGTTAAAGCATATTTGTATTTCATTTATAAGAGCATGAAGTCTCTTGAGAGGAGAATCAAGCTTAAATCACTACCATCCATTATCCTCAATTGAGAAAGGACGCTGTTTAGCAGTCTAAAGGAAGATGTTAAAATTCTGCCATCTGGTGGCCATCTGAGACATGACATGTGTTAATTTTCTGAATTCTCAATTTTCTTTAGAATCACTCCACCACACTGGGGTTAAAATGACCACTTCCCTCCATCTTCTCTATTTTTACGGTGCCTCCTATTATTTTTGCTTACTTCAAAAATGCTTTTACCTCATAGCAGGATAAGTTTATAACCCATGTACCTGAATGAAGGCTGCCAGCAAGTATAATGCAGATTCTCCTTAGAAATATTTATATATGTGTGTGTGTGTGTGTGTGTGTTCCTCTGAATGTTAGAAAGCAAACACACGAAGTTGATAGTTCTTATGTGTTTCCCTCATCTTTATTACTGACAGAACTCTCGGATGATATAGCTACCAACCAGGGTTCTAATGGGTCTTCAGATATGTAGGGGGCTGGAATTTTTCTGGGGAGATGATTCATTTGGCAAAGTGCGTGCTGTATAATCATGAAGACTCGAGTTCATATCCCTAGCACCCACATAAAAAGTGGGGCACAGAGGCACATTCTAAAATCTCAGCACCGGGGAAGCGGAGCAAGTTGGATTCCTGGGGTTCGCTCACCAGACAGTCTAGTGGAATTGATAAACTCTGAGTTTAGTGAGAGACTGTCTCTAAAACAAGCTGAGGAACCTCAGAGGAAGATGCTCAGTGTTGACCTCTGGCCTCCACACACATGCACACACATGTGCACAAGCTCCTGAGCACACAAACATGTACACACACCACAAACACACAGAGAGAGACAAACTGTAGAAGACCTGTGGGAAACTACAATCTTGGAGTTCAGGAGATATGAAAGCCAGAATTAATGACACCCTTGTCCATTGTTTTATCGTATTTATTTTCTAGTAATACCCAAAAATCCCAGAGGAATCATTCACTGAAAGCCATGCTCACACAGGCTCTGCAAATGTAAGAAGCAAAGTGATCATGGAAATTATTGATCTGAGGTTCCCTGAGATAGGCAGATAGAAGAATGTCAAATCCACCTCTACAAACAGTGTGTTCGGTACTTATTACTATAAGCTGGCCAGAAATATTGTCCCCTTGTGCTGATGCTCTCGAAATCAGATTCTTACTAATTTTTAGTATTGCAATTAGATGAAAATGAGCCATGTAGCCTGCTGATCTTCCCAACAATCCGAAGAACAGAGACCCTGAAATCCTCCCAGGCATTTCAAATTACCTAGTACAGCAGCTACTCATGTCCCCTTTTTACCTCCATCAAAGCCACTTTTAAGCACAATCACAGAGACTCTGAATGGCTCTGGGGGAACTTGTGTTTCTCTCTATAATTTATGACTGGAACGACACTCCAACGGGAAGGGAGGTCAGGATGGGAGCAAAATATTTTCTGAATACACTATCAATCTTATTGATAAGGACGGTGCTGGCCATGGTTGCAACTATAATTATTTCTTGGGTAAGCACCTGAACAATGCAGAATGATCCAGAAAGTTTCTGTGGCGTTAGAAGGAGTATGATTTGATACTATTGGAACAAGAACCTGGGGCTTCAGTGTCAGGAGACTGGGGACTAGACAGAGATTCTTGGGCTCTCTGCCAGACAGGCACAGCCGCACTGGAAGGGCAGCCATGGATTCCAGGTTCTGTCAGGTGACTCTAGCACTAGCCCATTTGAGGAGTCAGGGATCTTGCTTAGTCCTCTGTCAACTTCACATGAGCTGGAGTCAAGAGAGACCCTCACTTGTGAAAATGTCCCCTCCAGATTAGTCGGTGGGCAAGTCCATGTGCATTTTCTTGATGGATGTGGGATGGTTCAGTGGACTGTGGGCTGTGCTACTCCTAGGCCGATATCAGGTCCTGGCTGCTATAAAAAAAAAAAAAAAAGTAAGCTTATCAATCTGTGGGGAGCAAAGAAAAGACTAGGCAGTGCTCCTTCGCAACCTCTTCATGAGCTCCTGCTCTGGGGTCCTGCCCGGTTTGAGCTCCTGCCCCACTGACTTCCCTGGATGGTGGACTATAAGCTGTAAGGTGAAACAAACCCTTTCCTCCCTAGGTTGGTTTTGCTCATGGTGTTTTGTTACAACAACAACAAAAGCCCTAACTAAGACCTCTATTGTGCAGAAATCTGTTTTGTTGTTGTCTGCTTGTTTTTGGTCCCAGCAGAGTGTGATAGTACACATTTGTAATCCCAACACCTAGGAGGCAGAGGTAGGAGGTCACTGTAAACTCAAGGTCACCCTGGTCTGCAAAGTGAGTTCCAGGCTAGCCTGAGATACAGAGTGAGACCCTGTCTCTAAAAGAAACAAACCAAGCAGGCTGTTCCTTTCTGACATTCTGAATAGGTCTAAAACGGAAAATTCAGCTTTTACATTTAGAACTATCCAGACAATTTAATGTGCCGCCAATTTAGACAACCTATGTTCAAACACAGACATTGACAGGTTTTTTTCCCTGAGTTAGACAGTCGGTAGTTTGAGCTTGTAGGCAAAACAATTTCTGCAGCATAAACTGCACCATGATAGTTCGGAAATGTCATAGACCATAACAAGTAAATAAATGGTTTCAGACATGATCTACAGAAATGCCATTTGTGGCAACAGCTGGTAGGGTGGCTCAGGCCTACAGGCTGGAGTTTGCAATCTACTAGGCAGATTCTACCTTCCCATATCTGGGAATGCATCAGACAGTGACCACAGGGAAAGCCCCTCTCTGCCTCCCACAACACCCACACACACACACACACACACACACTAGTTCTCCTGAAAGCAGTCGATCACATCTTATTTGCTGACCTCATCCTGGGAAGATATTTCAAGTTGTGAAGTATGTGAGGAGGCTCCAGATAAAAAAGAGCTAGCTTTAGACTCCTCCCACCCAAGGAAACCGGAAATATCAGAAAGTTAACAGTCGAGAAAACTAGCCACGGATAAGCAGAGAGTTTCTTCTGAGAAGCTTTGTGACAAGCACTCCTGGGTGGTTTCTGGAGATTGCACTGTTGTGCAATCCATAAAAATCAATGTGAAGTGATGAAGGGGAGGAATATGATAAAAGCCGTCTGCAATCCTAGCACTCCAGAGGGGCGGGCAGGAAGGTGGTGTGGTCAAGGCTTGCACCACAGAGCACCCACCTGTGTCAAGCCCAAAGTGCAAGGAAACAACAAACAGCAAAGTGACAGAGGAGACCGATGGGGGAGGGGACACAGATGACGACCTGTTGACCTCTCCACATGAGATGGAACTGGATCAGCGTTGCTCCAAATTGGAAACAGAAGCCTCCAGAAATTCTCAACCAGATGTTGGTTCCCCTGCCTACCCATTTGACCTCCAAGGTTTTGTACCCAGAGTCCCCCAAAGACCACCAAGAGACCAAATCCGATGCAAAAGCAGAGTCTTTTTATTATTGTGAGTGAGCCCGGGCCTCTCCATCCATCTGATGCAGCAGCAGATCAGGAGAGACCCCGAGCAGCAGTGCGGGGCTTGGGGTCTACAGACTACAAAGGAACAGACTCAGGATTGGTTTATGTAAGTGCCAATCATGTTAGTAACTTTTAATTGGCTAGGGTTAGTTGGGGGTTACAGTTATTCATTTTGGGGCAGGCCTGGACAAGTCCCAGTCTTTGTCCTTGAGCTGCTGTGGAGGCTGGCTGGCCTAGCCTATACTGACTGTGGGGGCTGGCTCAGTGGCCCAGGCTTGGTGTGTCCTATCTCTCTGTCCCTGCTGACAGGAGCATCAGGGATTAATTGGTTTTTTTGTTCATGACTCTCTCAGAAACTGCTTGCTTAGTCTCAGGAAACTGAAATTGAGGCCTGATCTCAGAGAGAAGACTGAGCCAGTGTCTGCTTGGTCCTTTCACAAGGCACACCAAATATGGGCACTGCAGGCCGGTGAGAGAAGTCAGCCACCTGTGATGGGCAGTGGTGTTCATTCCAGATGCCAAGAGTGACATAGCAGCTTCCACTAGCTGTAGGACGTGGGGACAAAGCTAAGAAGGAGCATCTGTCACTCTTGCTTGGTTCTCTACGGTCTGCCCTTGCAGTTAGCTGTAGAATCACCTGCCTTGGCTTTAGTAGAAAGAGACGCATTCACAGTGTAATGTGTGACTCTTTTACAGTGCTTACTGCGCCTTTGCCTTCATTTTCCTTGCTTATTAAATCACCATCCAAGATAGTGTTCATAATAAATAGTTTTACCAAAAAAATTAGTTCTAGATCTCTATAACAGGCTTGTGGTGACAACGTCTTACTGATCTCTTCCATTCTTGATTGATCACAATGACTTCCAGAAATGGAAAGCCATCAAAGTAAGCCACAAGACTGGACAGAGCGCCCAGCAGTTAGGAGAGCGTGCTGCACTTACAGAGGACTGGGGTTTGATCCCCAGCGTTCACACCGGGAGGCTCACAATCACCTGCAACTCCGGCTCTTGGAGATCCCGCATCCTCTTCTGGCCTTTGTGGGTATCCGTTAACACATGGCACACAGGCACAGAGAGACACACACACACATAAATGAAAAACAAAAACTAGGACACCAGTGGATTCAGTGAGTGGTGCAGCAGATAAAGTAGCAGAAAAGGCAACGGCCATACTGAGGAAAGGTGGCTGGTGGCATGAGGCCATGCTGAGCAAGCATGGCTGCAGTCCTCTGGAACCATGAGTGCATCCTGCTCCATCCCAGCTTCTGGCTGCGTAGTCTTGCCTCTGCCTCAGATGTGATGCTGGACAGAAACAGCCCAACAGATCAGCCTCACAGCAAACTCACTATGGCAGCTGCCAGCCAGGGGGGGACTCAAAGATGTAGATGCAGAACTCAATAACCAGTGGCCAGTGAGTACATGGTGTAACACTGAAGAGTTCATAGGTCACACGGGCCCATTTCCCTTTTGTAAAACAATAGGAGCCCAGAGGATTTTTTTTTTGGCCCCAAATCCTGTTACTGCCTGACCTGGGGTTTCTGAACCAAGTCTTCTCTATTCTTTATTAATATTTGATAAGTAGACAGTGGGAAGCTTTCCAAAATGCAAAAGCAATTATAATTCAGCTAACAAATGTTTTAAAGTAAAATTTAAAAAACTCTCCCCAATAATGTATTTTATATAAAAAGGAGAAACAGCTGTGACCATTCCATTTTTAATTCCCCACTAATATTCCTCACTCTTGTGAGGTGCAAGAGTGAGCAATTCAATGCATACCACAACAATCATAAGTAATTTAAAATAATTTACTCCTTAATAATTGTTAATAAATTTGCAAATTCTCTGGGAAAAGAAACAAATGTGTTCTGGTGACTTTGGGGAGGTTGCTGTGATTTCAGAGAAGAATCACTCCTCTGACTGGCTGAACTGAATAAATCCTACTAATCTTCCCTGTTCTTAGCTTATCTTTTTCTGGTTTAGCTTCCTGGGGGGTCTCCAGGAATGGCTGATAATGGGTATGAGATATAGGCTCTTCATTGATGATATGGGAGTGTTTTTAAATGAGTACTTTGAACTTATGTTTTAGCAAAACCAGTACCACTCCTAGGCCCTAAGACCACTGCCAGACAGTTAATCCTCCATCCTTGATCTGGCTTCCTCTCTGCTCCCTGGTTTTTAGGATACCCATCAAAAAAAATTCAGATGAATCACACACAGTGTATTACGGGAGATAGATAGAGTTTAACACTCAATGGTATAAAGCAATCTCAAGAGTGAGAGTGCACACAGGACAAAGGAACCACTGTGGAGATGTCCAGAGAAGTCACTATACCTATCTGCATTTTTTCAGTAGGTTTATACTGATGGTTTTCCTTGAGGGACATTTTCTTGCCCAAGAGATCACCATGTCCACTTGTATCAACGCTTAAGGGATGGAGACAAAGGTATGTCTTCGTGGTTTATCAGAAAGTTCCCAGCTAAATAATCATCTATGAGGCGTGGTTCAGACCCCACTCTTCTGACCAGAGTCTAACAGCTTTACTTCCTACTTTACAAGCTACTGATTATGGTAGAGGTGGTCATCCTCAAGGACATTCAAAACTCCTATATCTAACTGTTCATCAATATGACAGGAAGACAAACCTATTTCTTCTCTGTCAGCCACTGATATTTACCTACACACAGGGTCCTCACAGCCTTCACCCTGTAGTACTATAAACGTCTAATGGAACAACAGGAAATCAGCTAATGTGACTCAGCTGTTCCAAAGACATTTCCCCGATGGTTGGAAGTGGCATTCACTATGGAAGGCTATTCCAACAACAGTGAAAAGGGACGTGAGTATTTATTAGACACTGCATACTTTTCATTAAGCCAAGTGCCTTCCATGTACTATTTCAACTGATTCCCCTTGGAATGGTACTTATTATCATCTGATTTAAAAGGGTAGATCCGGAATTGTAGTATAGGTTTACTTGATTGCATATCCCATGGATCACTACACTAAAGTCCGCCTGACTGTCACTCGGCCATGGTGCTGATAATGTGCATTTTCCTTCTTTGGCTGTAACCTCAATGTCAGCTCTCATGACCAGGTTTCTATAGACCTAGAGTCATCTCATTATTACCTCGCCTTCTCCACACAATGACTAAGGTGCTAGGGAAGGAAGCCTGCATGAAGGGCAGCATAAGATGGGGGTGTCCTGGGACAGTGTAGGCATGCTCACTTCCTTTAGGCATCTCTGTTTAGATACACATCCATCACACACATGATTGTGTGAATGAAGTGGTTAGAGATGGATATGAGTTAAATATCCCTTACCTGAAATGGTTGGGACCAGATCAATGTGTCTCAGATTTCATTTTTTTTTAATTTAAGGATATTTGCATATATGCAATGAGACGTCTTAGAAAGGTATGATGGCTGATCTTGGTTGTCAACTTGACACCCTGGGAAAAGGAAACCTAAATTGAGAGATTGCCTCCATCAGATAGGCCTCTGAACTTGTCTGCAGGGCATTCACTTGATTGGTGGTTGATGAGGAGGCTCAGCCCACTGGGGGTGGCACCATTCCTAAGCTGTATAAGGAAGGCGGCTGAATGTGAGCCCTGGAGCTAGCTGGTCAGCAGCGTAACTCCATGGTTTCTGCTTCCAGCTCCTGCCTCCAGTTCTAGCCTTTACTTCACCAGATGAAGGACTGTAAACTGTAGGATCATATGACCGTCTCCTCCCAGAGTTGCTTTTGGCCATGGCATTTATCACAGCAACAGAGAAGCACACTGGGACAGGAGGGAACCGTTTAAACATAAGATGTATTAGCATTTCGTATGTACACCACACAGGCAGCCTCAAGGTCATTTTATGCAGTATTTTTACTACACATGCGTTTTGACAAGGACCTGTCAGATGGGGACAAGTGCTGGACGGTTACCAGAACATGTTACTCACGCTGCTCACTCTTCTGCAATGATCCCGGAAACACGAGTTTCTAGGAGAGGTCCATTAAAAGACCGCCCTCAAGAAGACAGAGCAGACTCTCCATCTCACATCTATAGGTGGCAGAAAGGACAGGATGTTGTGGGGGTGAGGTAGCATTTGTGAGAGATGAAAGAGAGGTACTACAGGGTGACAGTGGGCAGGAAGTACTTGTCTGGGGTGATCTTCACCTTCCTGAGATCTGTCTTTCTTCCACTTCACCACTCACAGGGACTTTGCGCTACTGCATCTGGCTAACTAGAACCTAAGGAAGGGTTTCTGCTCAGTTAAAAAGATTCAGGGGCAGGGGGTGGAGGGGCACGTAGAAGGAAGGGAGCCAGGGAGAGCTGCCTGTTCACATTTTCTAGCAGCGTTTTGTTGAGGCTCGAACTGTTTTCCATGGAGGTCATATGAGTTGCAGAGCTAAGTACAGGGTCTGAAGCCTGTGCTTCTGAACTGGTGGTCCACTGCATGTTTTAGCCTTTTTCTTCCAGTGATGTCCAGGACACATGCTGTGACCCAGGAAGCAAGCGGCACAGGCAGAACCCAGTGCAGACCTGCGGCGCCCAGAGCTGAGGCAAGTCACTCTGGGAGAGCAGGTGAAATGGCGGCAGGACCTTTCCAGAGTGTCCTGGAGAAAAGCAACCTTCTGAAAACACTGATCACAAAATCTTGAAGCAAGTGAAGTTATACATACCGAAATGCTTTTACAAACTGTGATGGGGTCCTGGGAGTAAAAAAAAAATAATGAGAACAGCAAAGAAAACCTGGAGAGAATTCAGAAGCACGCATAAGCAAGTGTGTACACATTTGTTCACACACAAACAACTCACCAGTAACTGAGAGCGTCTCTCTGCTACATTTTTACTCACTTATGACATGTATGTGTGTATGTATATATCTATACAGAGAGAGAGACAGCCAGACTGACTCAGAGAGAAAGACAGAGATACACACAGAGATGATAGATGATCAATAGTGACATTTTCAAATATATATATGTACACAGTGTATATGAGCAATTTCTGAATTTAATCACCAAAGAAATGACTATCTGTACTTCCATGGTGGAAGATTAAAGACAAGGAGGCAAGTTAGGTTCCCATTCAGCGTGTGTGAGAATGCTGAACATCATTCATGTGTTTGTCATTTCATTTTGTGTGGCCATATCACTTACTACATTAAGGAATGGGATAAATTAGAATATATGACAAATTATTTTAATCAGTATCAAAGATCTGTTCGGGGATGGAAAGACGGCTCAGCAGTTATGAGAGCTCACTGCTCTTGTAGAGAATCCAAGTTCAGTTCCAAGCACCCTGCATCAGGCTGCTCGCAATCACCTGTAACTCTTTAATCTCAATATTTTAAATAAAACCTCTGAAACAGGGGTCCCAGGCAAACCAGTACTCAACTTCTGAAATTGTCATTACCTCTGTCTACCACTAGGTGACACCACAGATGTAGCCCTAGCCACAAACCTTTATTTCAGCTAGATGTTTTCAAATTCCCTGTCCTGTCCCCGGGCTGGCCAGAGCTAAGCGATACATGCAGGGTGACTGGGGCATGGATTTTGTGCAGGATCCAGAATTTTGTCTCGTACTTGAGTTCTAGTAAAAAGCATTTTAAAGAAAGTCAGAATTTTAAAATTAAAATTTAGACAACTCATGTTTTAGTCCCCCTCTGCCTTCCTCCAGCACACACCCACATGCCAGCTACAGGGAGCTGTTTCTTCAGGAGTTAAAGTCGTTCTTACTATTTTTTCCACTTAATAATTTTGAAGAAGTGCTTTTTGGATGTGATATTTCTGGCCAAATTTGTTTGAAGGTTGAAGTATAATGACAATTTAAAAACACCTGCCTAGTCTGGGCTATTCACCTGCCGAGCCCACAGGTTTGACTTTCAACACTGACTTCACTGCTCACGTCTCCCTGAGTACTGATCTTATCAGTAAGGAAAGGCTTTCAGAGGTCTGCAGACCCAGACCACACACAGCACGGTGGCTCCACACTGGCTGAACCGGCCTGGTAGGGAGGGCTCTTTCCACATATGCCCGGGCTACAGCAGAAACATTTAAAACTCGGTTTCCCCCTCTGAGATGAACTCCTCACTGAAGTCCGTGTGTTTGTAGTCCAGGACTTTTACCTCAGGGATCTAGTCCCTTAAATTCAAAATGGGATTTTTTTATTATTATTAAATGTTTATGTATTTTGCATACCAACCACAGTTTCCCCTTCCTCCTCTCCTCCTGTTCCCTCACACCCCCTCCTGTCTACCCACCCCATCCCCTCCTCAGAAAGGGTAAGGCCTCCCGTGGGAGTCAACAATGCATGGTCTATTAAAGGATTTTTTTTTATTTAGAGACTGGAGTTAGTGTAGTCCAGGCTACAACTAGCCTCAAGTTCTTCATATAGCTGAGGATGTAGTTGGGCAAAACAACTTAATTCAAACTAAGAGGTGAAAAAGACAGGACCCCATTATCCCCTCAAGGAGAACATAAGCACCTAAGGCTCCACCTCCAACGGCAGCACCACCTTCCCACCGTCCCACACCAGATCATGACTGACACATGGGCATTCAGGGGGCTGTGATGGTTACCACTGTCAACTAGATGAGATTTAGAATCACCATGGAAACAAATCTCTGGACGAGTCTGTGATGGATTATTCAGATCAGGTTAATTAGGGCATGAGGAACCACCTAAATGTGGTGGCAGCATCACACGGACTGGGCTCCCGGACTCAACCAAAAGGAGAAAGAGCTGAGCACCAGGGTTCATCTCTCTCTGCCTCCAAACTGCAATGCGAAATGAACATTTGCCTCACGCTCCTTCCACCATGCTCTCCTTGCCATGATAGACCTTAAGCTTGAACCAGTAACCCACAAAGGTGACATGTGCAGGCTTCTATTATTCAGGCAGCAGAAGACAGAGCTTAGAAATGGTTTGGTCATCTGATCCAAACTGTCCTACAGACCAGCACGTGCAATGGAGATGCTCCACTGTCCAAACAGGACCTGCCTGCTGATGGTTGATGCTCACTGTTCAGCAATGTCTTCCAATTGATATTTCTCAGGATGATGAAATAATTTATTCATTCAGCTGCAGGAAACCTGTGGGTGTTTGGTATGTGTCAATTTATTGTTTGACACCCAGAGGAAAGTTCCAAAGCCAGCATGTTTTCTTACCAAAGAATCTGCTCACAACCCATGCGTACCCACTATAACCACATATCTACTCCTTCAACTAAAATCCTTTCGATGTTCTTAGTGACAACTGGGCCTTCATTTCAGTTGATGCTTGTAAAGGGAAACCACCCAAAGGGTCATTAGCATCGCTCATTATTAGCGTATGAACTAAATGTTTACATCAGACAGAGGGCAGTTTTCACATGCACGATGGTTTTCCTCAGTTCCCTGCAATTCATTTTTACAGAAAACTAAGTAAGCCCAAATTCATAGCCATCATCTACAGGAGGATCTTTTGACAGAGTTGTATGTATTTGCATTCTCAGGGTTGTAGTCTATTCTATATCTGAATGGAGTCTTGGATAAAGGAGTCTTTTCGAATACAATCGCTCTATTGACGTGTTTGTGTTGTTGAGAGGCATGAAGGGAAGAGAAGGGAAGGGTTGCAAGGAGAGCTCAGTGAGCATGGAAGAGGCAAGGCTCAGGAGCCTGTGTGTCCAGCCACCTGCTATGATATACAAGCTGGGAGACTGCAAAGCTCACCCCCACTTCTCTAGTGGGGTGACTTTTCATAAGTATGGGGGAAAAGCATGAACTGATACACAATCAGAGGGCTGGGAGATGTTTTAACCCCATAAATGCTGAAAAAAAAAGCCCTCAGAAGCATCTCTCTTAGTGCTCTCCCCCTCTTCCCACCCTGGCTCACCTTCCCCTTCCTCCACACCTGTTCCTTCCCCACCATCCTCCATTTTGCATGACTTAGCTGTCTCTTTCTTCCCTGATTTCTAGATACTTTGCACTGGGTTACACATTTGTACTTTTGTTGTGTATTTTTAGACACTAAATTTACTATGAAGTAAAAATACATGCTTTATTTGTTTGTCAAATTCTATTAATATGCAGATTCCTTATGTTCTGTGCTATTGCTGTTCAAAGAATGGAGACACAGACCCATCATGTCTTAAGTCTGTTTTATCTTGAAGACAGATAAAGTATCTTATGTACTCTGTGTGGAAGAGAAAAGAAAATTACTTTAATGTTAATTAAAAGACAATCTGTGTGTTGATTGCAAGCAAAGCTTGTCCTTGTTGGTGGTACATTGTAGTTGGAGAATTTCTCTCCAGCTCCCTCTAAGTCCCAAGATATCCACAGCAGTACATCTAGATTCACAAAAACCCAACAGTGACAAAACCAAATGATCTTTTTTAAAGTGGCATTATTTATTTGATTCTTTTAGAGGGGTTGGCTTGCATGAACAGTGTGCATGTGGAGGTCAGGGGACAAAGGAAGTGGCCAGTCCTCTCCTCCCATGAGCCATCTTGATGTTCGCCTGCAAGTGATTTTAATTAATGTGTCCTTAGCTTTTAATTAACAAGAGAGTTTCCAACAGATTATATTCAGGAAAAGATGTATAACACCATCATTACAAAGTCATTCTTCTGTTTCTCTAAGCACTTGTTTTCACCAATGCCTACTGATGCATTCATCTTTCTGAACTTTTTTTTTTATGAAGGAAGACTTCTCATATAAGCTGCAAAATGCAGAGCATAAAAATATGAGCATGCAACTTCATTATGCTGTGAAGAAAACTAAGAACAAGTCAATAGAGCACGAAGAATTTGCTGAGACTGATTACCGATCAGGGCCACAAGAGCTATCATGGAGCCCTACAATGATTGGCATTCATTTTAGTTCAAGCAGCATTTCAAATAACATCATGGAAGACAGCTGTGGTGGCTGACAGTGTGGCGATGAAGAAGTTGGCTAGGTGGGTGGGGGAGAGGAATGGGTGTGTAGTTGGTTAGGGTGGAAAGAACATCAGTAGGAGGGAGGGTAAATTACCTCTAAGAGAATCAACGCTGTGCAGTTCAGTCTTCATGTGCTATTTTATCCGTCATCTTATACAAGTGCTTTCAGGCAGGGCACCGATGCTTTGTCACATACTGTGTCAGTCTGTGCTAAGGCTGGCTCCTTCCCTCTCCTCCCTCTGCCTTTATGCTTTCTTTACTCTCTCACTTGCTCTTCCTTTTCTTTCTTCCTTACTCTGTCACAGGCAGCTTTCTTAATTTTATCATTTATTTATGTGTATGTGTGAGTCTGGTGTGTGTATGCGTGTGTTGTTGTGTTGTGTTGGAGGGGAGGTGTCCATGGAAGTCAGAAGAGGGCACTGGATATCCCCAGGAGCTGGAGTCACAGGCAATGCATATATAGAGAAATGCACATTGAAGCATCCGTGGCTGCCCTAGTCCCTAGCATGAAAACCTGGGTCACACATCACTTGCAAAAGGGACAGAAATTTTGGATGATGATCCATATGCTTTGGGGCTGTGGTTATGAAAGAAGAGTTGACTGTGCCATGAAAACACAGTGGAGCAGCCACAGCTCAAAGATGTAGGTGAATGTTACCATAACTGGCCAATGTCCATTCAGGGGGGCTAGCACTATCACATGTGCACATCATGGCTAAGAATCCAGGAACCAGCCACCACGGAAACAGGGAGATGCCTTCATCCCTGCAAAGAAGTGGCAGATGGCGTCACTCTCTACACTAGCCTCTTCTCTTCACCCCAGGAAGGTAAGAGCCTGGCCAGCAAGGCCCCACCACTCGGAGCATTGGGAGCTGCAAGCTGCCTGGCCTGGGGAAGCAGGGTAGGAACCGAATTGGATGAGGAGGCAAAGCAATTAGACCAGCTGGACTGGCTCTAAGCTAAATGAGACCAACTGATCAGAAATGCCTGACACCTGGGGAATCTGGCCGGAATATTGCTCAGGGAGTAGAGGCCTAGCAACTGTGGGAAGCAGTAAAGCTTGGTCTGTGCTTCTACCACATGAGTTGGAGTGCCTTCAGAAAACAGCTACAGAAGTAACACACAGCCCATGTGCTGAAACATTGGCTAAGGGTAGCCACAGGGGACACACGCAAGCGCTGGGTGTGAAGTTGAAGACGCCCACAAAACCACAATATGTAGATGTTAAGTGTCCACCCCTCTGTAGCTGGAGTTTTCTCCAGTCCTGCCCAGCCCCACGGACCCCACAACTGCTTATATCACTCAGAAGCTCATCTTAATTAAACTGCTCGGCCATTAGCTCAGGCCTAGTACTGTCTAGCTCTTACACTTAAACTCAGCCCATTTCTAACAATCTATACCTTGCCACGTGGCTTGTGGCTTACAGTAACTTACATCTTGCTACTCACTGTGGCAGCTGGCGGCGGCGTCTCTCTGCCTCAGCCTTCTACTTCCCAGACTTCTCCTCTCTCTTTTTCCTGCCTAGCTACTGGCCAATCAGCGTTTTATTTATCAATCAATCATCCACAGCATCCCTGAACTCATTTTAGAGCTCAGAAGTGAACCCCAAGTGTAACATAACTTGCAGCGGTGGGGAAGGACCTGTTTAGAAGGCTGGAAGCACAAGGCAGTTGGGACCCTCTCAAACCACTGTTTTTAACTCTTTTCGGCCTTGCTGTCCTTTCCTTACTCCCAAACAGGGAAATCCTGCGGTTTTTCAGCTCAGTATTAGGCAAACAGAACCCACTCCAGTTTTCAGATGATGAAAAGACTAGATGTTCATCTTGCTTGAAGCCCATTCAATTTCCGGTCCTCCTTTCCTGCCGCTGTTAATAATCCCGAGTCCAGTTAGTGTGGCCTATATGCACATGGGTGTGGGGCCATCCACTACTGTGGGCAATCTACCAGAGGCCATGTCCCCAAAGGAAGGTGTTCTTTCTCCCTCAGCAGTCATCAGTTGAGTCTGGAGTGAGGGCATGCCCATTCTGGAACATGTAACCCACAACTATTAGAATCCTTCAGGATTCCAACGGACTCAAGGAACATGAGAAAAAGAACAGGATACAGTTGAAAGGGGGTTGATGTCCTTTGGTTAGTGCAAAAGTGAGCAACTTGATGTACACCTCGCCAGTTCCATCGAAGGTCATCACCTTAGCCCTGGCTGGATGACTTCTGGAGAAGGACCACTTTCGAGATTGCTCCTGAGGGGCTGAGCATGCAGCTTGGTTGGTAGAATGCCTCTGGAGCATCAGGAAGCTCTGGCTTAGATTCTCAGCACGGGCTGAACTGGGTGTGATGGCACATGCCTGCAATCCGAGCAACAGGAAGTCGGGGGAGGAGTTCATGGTCACCGCTGGCTACGGAGGGAGTTTGGGGACAGCCTGGGACACATGAGACCCTGTTGCGAAGAGGTGGGGGGGGGGATTATTCAGGTCCATATTTTGAACCTGGAAAACATATACATCATTCAGATTGCCTGAACTTGGAACTCACCCCAACACAGCCTCCACTGCTCTGTCCCCAGTGCTCTGGATTCTCACTCTAAGCGGCTGCAGAGCCAGCTGGTATTAGAGCTAACTCCCTCCCACCAACCCCCCACCTTCTGAAGGTTCCACCGCCCCCAGCAATTCTGAACTAGTCCATGAGATTTGAGGGTGCTTTAAGACTGACACCAGCATGACACTGTGTTCTCAGCCTGTGACCTGCCCCAGATAAAGGCACGTTCCGAAGTAATGTGGTGTTATATAAGTGCCGGAGAAATTTGCACAGCGATAGCATAGCTTATCTGTCTAAAACCATGGGGTGGGGCTAAGAAAGAGGAGCCCATCAAATGGCTCCTAGGAGCTCCACTTAATTGTAGGTAAAGCACAGAGGACATTTTTTAGGATTTAGAAAGATAATCACAGAGACAAGCTGCAATAGATTAGTGTGACAGCAGAGTGACTGGTGAGTTGACTGTGTGGTTAAAAGCCCTGGCCTCTTTGCAGAGGACCCAGGTTCAATTCCCAGCACCCACGTGGTGGCTCACAACTGTAACTCTAGTTCCAGGGGATCCTCTGGTACTGCATACACACGGTACATAGAAATGCATGCTGCCAAAATACCCAGACACATAAAACAACAAAGAAAAAAATTTTTAAATCACAAGTGCAAAGCAATACCATAATAACTACTTCTGTGCCTTAAAGAAAATCTGTTCCTGCTGCTGTCGCTACCATCCAGACCCAGACCCATTAGTTTGTGTTGAAATGTGGCATCATTTTACAATGAGGTTGAGAGCACTAGTCTTTCAAAATACCAACTCGCCTTTTACATACAAATAATTTTTAAAACAAAATGTAAAGACCAGCCAGGTCTTACAAAGGGAGAGGAACATGTTCCAGCTTTTCAATTTTTCAAGGCGAAGAGGAACACTGACATGAAATGATGAAAATGAAAACAAATGACAAGGCCAGCCAGTGGTGCACACCGTTAATCTCAGCACTTGAGGGACAGGGGCAGGTGGACCTCTGTGAGTTCGAGGCCAGCCTGGTCCACAGAGTTAGTTTTAGGACAGCCAAGCCTACACAAAGAAATTATGTCTCCAAAAACCAGGAAAAGAAAAAACCAAAAACAAGTAACAAACCAAGAAAACTACCAGGAGGGCAGCCTGAATCCATCTTCCCCTCCTCCCTAAATGCTAGACCGTGGCTGGCTCTGTCATTTGTTCTGAAAGTTCTCACCGGAGCTAAAACATCGTGTCTAGGCTGAAGGGAAGGGAGCACATCAGACCTGGACATTCTCACTGGACAAATAAGTTTAAGATGAATAATCTTAGGTTGTTTTGGCATCATAAATATGTACATGACTTAAGGAATGTACACAATATGCCCATACCCCAAGAACTATAAAAAAGTACAAAATAAAACTGAGGCCAATGAGATGGCTTGGCTGGTAAAGATGCCCATGTCAAGCCTGGTGACCTGAGCTTCATGCCCAGACCCAGATGGTGGTGGGAGAGACGGACTCCCAGTAAGTTGTCCTCTGACCTCCAGGTGGATCCTCCATGGTACATGCATATGCACATACAAACTAAATAAGCAAATAAATGTAAATATAATTTTTAATTAAAATGTATATAAAGTCAAATGTACATGTTCACACTTGTATTCCAAGGAGGGCTTCATATTCTAGGTAGGGAATGTGATCTGACTTAGTCTAATATATTTTATGTTCCAAAATATATTTAAAACGTATTCATTTTTATGTGTGTATGTGCATGTGAGTATGTCACATGTGTACAGGTGTCCAGAGAGGCCAGAAGAGGGCACTGGACCCTGTGGAATGAGACTTACCAGCAGTTGTGAGCCACCTGGTGTGGGTGCTGGGAACAGACTCAGGTCCTCTGAAAGAAGAGTATGCCTACTTAACCAATGAGCCTAAAATTATGCTCGTAACTCTAAATTTTGTAGCTGTTCAGATTATTTTAACTTTTGGTGGTTATAACTATCACATACATATTTTTAAATGGAGAGTAGGTTGTTACAATTAAGGATTAGTTTCTATAATGTTTAGTTCCACTTTGTCACTTACAGACTCAAAAGCAAGACAAAAATGAACTCTTAAACAATATTCTAAGCACTGCTGGGACAACCACTCATGAATATCTGTGAAGTCGTTTTAGACTGAAAGACAATTTCTAGCATTTTTCTAACTGCAGTAAGCAAGTTTAAATGTTGGAATATAGAAATTCCAGCTAACACATCATCTGTGTCTTTGAGAGTAATGGTGAGTAGGACTTTGCCACATAGGAAAGGGTTTTCCTGGCACAAAAATTTGCTTTGTTGATCAGATAAAGTGGTAATTGTTTCCATTCAAGGTTATTTTTTAAGTTGTTTGTGTCTGCAGGAGTCAGTCGGTCCTGTCTGTGGTGAAGCTTGACCTACCAGATAGCTAGTATGAAAATAACTGATGATTTAAACAAACATGAGCATGCAAAACATGATCCTTATTTTCTTTCAATCCCTTAATCCCAGGGACTCACATCAGAAACATCAATGTCCTTTGTCCTCCAGCCATGAATTGGCTGGTCATACACGTCGGGTGGCTTTGGCAGATAGTCTCCATTGTGCAGCTTTGGACCAGCCACTCAGAAAACCTGGCTAGACTCTCAGTCTTGGGACTAAGTCCCAGCACAAGAGGCAAATCTGCAGGAGGGATGTTGACCGCTTAGTCGATCTGAATAATTCAACCACTAGGAAATGGGGAGGCAGAACAGGTCAAAAGCTTGTGTGTTGACAATGGTACCAGGGTCAAGGTCCCTGAAGTTTTCAGGAGTCAATACAATTTCAAGCCCAAGGGAGTGAGGAATGGGTTCCTTGCTTGTAGCGTCCACATCAGCAAGAAAAACATGGAAGGAAAGAGGATTGATGAAGAACTATCAACTCCAGCCTGGAGAAAAGAGCAGTTTTTAACAGGCTATGACACCTTTTAATACTTTTAGTTTTATTTACAAATTGAAGCTTGCATAAGTAATTACATGCACATATTAGAGCATTCAACGGATGTAACTGAAGGTGTGATGAACAGGAAGTCCCCACAGCTGCTACTAGGATCCTAGGGGCTGTCTTGATCAAGCACTCTGCCCAGGATGGAAGGAAGCTTCGGGAACAGAGAGCCACCCAGGTGTCTATCCCTGGCCAGGCTTAAAGGCAGCCTCCCTTCTCTGGTACACAGGCTGCCTGGGAGCCAGACTCTGAACTCTCCAGGCTTCTTTCTCTGACTAGCCCCAAGCCAGAGCTGAGAGCCAGGGACCAGGTTTCAGTAGTCTTCCTTGCCTTCGCCCTGGGCAGAGTTATAGAGTTGTCCTGTGTTTTAAAACCCCAGGGTATCCAAAATTATAGTGTCAGCGAGGCTCTGATTGGCTGTGGGTCTGCACACAAGGTGAAAGGATGAGATCAATCGGAGCCGCCAAAGCTGGTAGGCACAGGTGTGGGCGTGTGGTTGGGGGATGACACCCAGGGCCTGCCACAGTCCCCAGTCGAGTCTGTGGGTACCTGGATCTGTCTCTGGGGCGGGAGGGAAACAGCTTCTTGTTACCTATGATCTAGTCAGGTTGCCGGGTTTGGGCTTTGCGTTGACAGCTATCAGCAGCGATGTCTTAGCAGGCGTTTTGACCACCCAGCCTGAGTCTGCCTGCCGCCAGAAAGGTCTAAGCGGGTCCCTCCCGACTCCTAACCAAATGCATGGTAGTTGCCACCTTTGTCAATTTAGGCAAGAAATTCTGTGAAACTCGGTCTTTTCTCTCTGAAAGGACAAAAACAAAAGAGACTACATCACAGAAACCCTCTCAGCGTGTGGAGACTGTTGTTTTTATTTGTGTGGGCTGTGGGAGGTTGATAGTCTGACTAGTGTCCTCTGAGGCCATCAGTGGAGTAGCCTGCAGTAGTGTCTTTACATTCTATGAGAAGCAGTGTATCCAGGGGAAAACCTCCTCACGAGAGTTCATTCCCTGATTTGTGGCCCCTGAATTGCTGATCGTGGAAGACAATCCTACCTTCCCACTCTTTACCTTTACTCTTTTCCTTTTAGAGGAAAGTCATGTAGCCCTGCTAGTGAGATTCTGTAGCTCAGCACAAGTCTTTCTCATGATTGTGTATCACACCATCTATCTATGGTAAGCTTTTTCCTAGCCCCAATACCACAAGACTGTTAACAAAATTGCAAGTAATTTAAATGTGATTTTAATCTCTGCTACAGATTCCAAAGCCATTGTTTTATATCAAAATGTAGACATAGATTAATGGGGCTTATCTAATGGCAGGGATAATGACTCCAGATTGAAGAATTCTGTATTCTTTCCTTACTTAAGACTCTAAAAAAAGTATTCTCTGCTCTAAAGTACATTGTCACAAAGCTTTAAAAATAAATTCCTTAAAGCAACCCAAAGTGCTCATTTATTGCTCATGGAGGATAGACCTGAGGCTCCAATGAGAGCATAATTAATATCTATAAATTGAAGGTCTCATCACTATAGCGTGGACATTCTTGTCAGTAATGGATGATATGTTCCAGGGAGCATCTGCATCTCAGGCTCCTTGTAATTGAACAAGGTCACTAGAGGGTTTTACAGCAGGCCAAAGCCTCTCTGACTGACAACAGAAAGAGCGATAGAAGACCTCCCTCACACCACAAGGCAAGCTTTGCAGACAAAGAACTGCTGGCCTCCAAAGGCTGCAGTCTGTTTCTTGTGGGATGCCACAAGAACGCAGAAAACTCAACTCTGGAGTGTGTTACTTGACAGTTGGTGACCCAGAGATACCCTTGCCGGGCAGCTGGAGGCAGCAACCTGTACCAGACTCCTGCTGCAGATGTTCAAAGCTTTTATAGCTTCCTGCTTATATTGGACTTCCTGTTCAGAACCTTTCCTAAAGGAACCCAGTTTGGGAAAAGCTCCCAAATTCCTTGGGATCTATGAAAATGTAGATGACCAAAAAAAAAAAAAAGGATTTTAGTTTACAATTAAAATCATCCCAGGGAATATGAGATATTGCCATGGTAGGCACGTCTGTTGTGTGACTTACCCTGGGACAATGTGAGCAAACATTGATTCACTCCACATGGGCACCAACTACAAGGGAATAGTTCGTGACCCAAGGCTAGCTTATTGGGCCAATGAGCTCATTGCAGTTACTTACAGGAACATGTCACTGAAAGACAGCTATCTACTGAGTCTTCAGCATGGATGGTGACTCGTGAAATCTCCATCCCTGCAGGTCCCTGCACAACTTGCAAGCAGTTCTACTGAATAACATCTCTTCTCCCAGCCACTGTTCACTGCTTACAAAACTCTGGGGAAGGGCCTTATGAATCTTGGAGCTTCCTAGAAAGTCTTAGGAGCCTCTATCCTCCCTCCAGGAGTAGGGAAGTTTGGAGAAGGTAGCTACACATGGACATCCCTACCATTCCTTCCCGCTGCCTGCCTCCCTTAGCCAGGACCCCTGGCCTCAGCGTTTCAGATTTTAGCTCTCTCAGGATTTCTACTATCAGTGGCCTGGGAGCCATGGCCTGAAATAACTTTCTCATCTCACAAACAGGGCACTGGTTTTGCATTAGGACAATTAGGCTCAGTTTTCTCGATGCTTAGGGTTTCTCATTTTCTTTCTCCTAATAGCTTGACAATTTCCCCTTCCCTTTGTGTCTGGGGGTCTCTCTGAGGTCACCTCAACCCATTAGTTAGGCTCCATAACATTCAACTTCAAAAGCACCAAGACTACCTCATAAGACCCCTTCCCCATAATCTCATACATTGTTATTTCATATGGATAGATTCACAGATTCATAGAAATTCCCAAGGGAGAGAAATAGTCAGGCTTCTGTTTTTGGTATAAGTGCCACAATCAGAGATACAGGACTAGTTAGGTCCACAAGCCCGGATTCCAGTGTGGCCGGTTTCTGTCCTTAGCAATAATACTGTTGCCCTAATTAACTTCCAGTAAGAATTAACATCTAATTACTTCTGTCACTCCCTCAGGACGTGAGAGAGAAAGAGACATGGACGGTGCATGTGAAGGACATATGAAGTTAGGGAGGAGGAATAGTGCAGAACCATGGCTCAGGTATGCATCCCAGAGGATGCAGACTCCAGATGTTACAGCTGAAAACATGTGCATTTGGGACTCTGAAGAGAAGGAGAAAAGACGCTGGAAATCCTGCAGCAAATCATTTCTGGAGTAACTGATTATTTATTAGCTTTAGCTTCTTGCTTCTGTATTCTGGCTTTGATCAGGCCCACCACTCCGCCTTTTGACTTTTTGACAGTCCTCTAGAATTTAATATTTGCATGTTTTCAGTTTGGCTTCTCCTGTCTTTCCCAATGTTCTCTGGTTGGGATGCAAAGTCTCTTAACAGCTGGTAAACAATCCTCCTATCTTCCACCAGCCGGCATTGGCTGGAATGCCTCAAATGTGTCCTGGGTGCTGTGCATGTGTCAGATTATATGAACAACATCTCTTTAACTGATACTTTACAAACCTAAGACGCTTTGTTAAACTATCCACTTATTTGGTTTGCAAAGGTTTCATGTAACATTTGGGTGGGTTTTTCTCATCTACATCTTTAGAGGAAGCTCTTTAAACTTGATGCTTTGTGATGAAAATAATATAATCTAATAAGCACTGTACTGTGCTATGGACTCAGGAATAACTCCACGCAGTTGCTTATTCTGCACAGTAGTCTTTTCACTTTGCTGACAATTCAATTTTGTTAGAGAGCCTGTCGGAGGCTCTGTGGCAGCTTGGCAAGCGGGGAGTGCTCTCTCTCTCATTCATTCTGGATTCATTTTCTCACATAGTTCACAGTCCATGGATGTTCTGCTGGTGTGAGGTTACTCTTGTTCCCTTCTGTGTATTTGAATGGATGAGCCTTCAGGTTTTTTTCAGTTCTGGTAGTAGTTACAAGTTGACTTTAACTATATATAGCTCTGTAAACTACTAGAATACAGGGGAATGTTGGTTGCTTGTAACATTTTCAGGAAAAACAAGGAGATGGTTTTCTATCCTGATTTATTATGCCCATGCTTGGATTTATAAAAAAGTTAACTGCGACTATTTTGGTTTTTTTTTTGTTTTTGTTTTTTGTTTGTTTGTTTGTTTTAAATAATCTCTAGCAGTGCAATGTACTGATGTTATCCTCTAGATCAAGGCAAAAGGAAACACAGAGATTAACCCTTCCCCAAATACAGAAGAAGACACTGACAGTCAGCCACCTAATGATGACTGGCAGAGAATGAGGCTTGGATAGAACTGAGTCCTTGGTGCCTCCAGCATGCCTGCCACTCTCCCTGGCAGAGACAGGAGTGACAGCATCTTTTAATGTACTTTCATGCCTGCCCATCATCACCCTTCACGAACAAGCTGTTAACACACCACAATGCCACCAAAGAGTAGATGAGGCCTCCTGGCAGTGATTATATAAGAAATACAGTTGCAGAATGCAGCCATTTTCCACTTTTATGCTAAGGAATTTTGCTACAGATGGACCAATTTTCTTGATAAGCTTTCCGAACTATCTCCATTATGCATGTATTCACTTCATAGCTTGTTTTTAAAGGGGTAATGTGATTGTTTAAATTTTCCAACTGATGCAATACATATGCCCTTATCGCAGGACAGAACAATGGAAACAGACGAAGGCATTCCAGGTGAGCCTGACTCCTGTGTGTCTACCAGCACCATCCCCAGACGCTCCCCGCAGAGACCACCATCTGTTTGCTTTCTGGCTTCACACATGGTCTGTGTCACAGTGCCTACCTGCACACAGAAATGGCATGGACTCTTTTAACATGGATGGCATACAACTTTAGATATCGCATCTTATTTTGTGTTGGAAATACTTTTCTGACAGCATACACGCATTAATTTATATTTTTAATACAAAAGCTTACATTGACCTTTGGGTAGGTTGATTTTTTAGATTATTTTAATATAATATTTTTATTAATTCTTTGAGAATCCCATACATTGTATTTGAACAGTCACATAACCCCATTCCTGTCCCTAACTTTTCCCAGATCCAACCCCTGCCTCCCTACCCACTCCCAACTTCATATCTTCTTTCTTGTTTGTTTGTTTTTAAATGATGTCCATATAGTCCAAAGTTTGTGGCCATCCACTGGAGTGTGGCTAACCTACCAGAGACCACAGCCTTAAAGGAAACTGATGCTCCTACCAGCCCATAGCGTCTCACTCAAGGGTGGAGCCTTATAGCTCCTCCCACTCCATACTAGAGTACTGACTGGCTTGTTCTGGTGCAGTCAACCATAGTTGCCTTGAGTTTATGAGTGCAATGATTCCCTCACACCCACAAGACACTATTTCCCTCTGGTTTTCCCCAACATCTGGCTCTTATCTTTCCCACCCCCTCTTACAAAATGGTCCCTGAACCTGTGGCAGAAGGTGATAGAGATGTCCCATTTGTGACTGAGCACTCTGCTCACAGCACTCTCATTAATTTTCTCATTAATCACCATCTGCTGCACAAACAAAGTCCTCTGGATGATGTCTGGGGTTGTACTCATTCATAGGTCTAAAGATAGGAACTTAGAGGCAGTTTGATACCATGTTCATTTACCAAAATAATAGTAGAAGGTTCCCACGAGCCTGTATGCTTCCCCAACCATGGGTTTTTGGCCTCAATTTATTTTTCATATGTTAGTTGGGGTACCACAAACTGTCCAAACGTTGAGATTGTATTTCAAACTTACTGCCAGTTTATCATACAAAGATCACTCATGCCATCTGAGCATATTAATACGCAATCAAACTTACAATTCCATGTGAGTAGATTTCCTCAAAGTTACACGTAACAAGGCTAAAGTGTTTTTTTATAAACATAGTGGTTACTAAGTTGAATTTGTGTCCCCATCACTTAAAACTGTTCTAGTGCCCAGCTAAAAGCCAATACAATCCATAACAATAAGCACTCAGTAATTCTATCATGAAAATCTAATCTCTGGTGGTCTGGAAGAACGAGATGGACTCCTGGAGTACTAAATGTGATTCAGAGGTTATGGCTCAAAGGTTTTCTCATCAGCAACTTGCTTGTGTGGCCACGTACAACATGAGCTTGTCTACTCCTTTTTATGTTCTAACTTTAAATTTGTATTTATTCTTAGAGAAAGAGAGAACACACCATTTTGGGGAGGAGTCTGTTCTTTCATTCCATGGTAGGAATCTAATAAAGATCACTGTGATTATGACAATCCTGCCCACCATGTGATGAGGGCTGGGAAGGATTTCAAGTGAGAGTCTAAGCTAGAGAGACACAGAATATTGGCCACAGGTTGTGTTTCTCTAAACACATTGGTTCCTGCATTCTTGTGCTCTGGACAGAGAAAGGACAAGGAAGATATCAGCCTTGTCAAAGGTGAGAACAGTCTCAAGGGAGAGGAGCTCAGCTAAAATATAAAAGTCTTCACTGTAAGGGTCAAAGGCGCGAGGTTGTGTGTCCAGCCACAAATTAGACATATACACCCCCTTCCTGCCAAGGCTCAGGAACCATCTTGGAAGAGTGTGGGAAGACTGTTAAAAGCCAGAGGGTGAGGAAGACCAGAGGAAAGCTGTCGTCTGGACATGGGAGGGCAGCTGCACTCATAGACTCCAAGACGCCCCCAGAACAAGCCAGTCAGCACTCCAGCGTGGGATCTGGAAGGGGTGCTCCTGAAGCTCCATCACAATCTGATGAGCTACAGATAATTGATGGCTTCTGAGGTGGGGAGAGACAGGTTTTATAAAGGGTGTGGCACCTGGTAGTTCAGCCATGTTGATAGGCTCACACCTAGGAGTCCGTGGTTAACAAAATTTGGACTCAGAGTTATTTGAAAATATAAGAGGGTATGACGTTGAGAGGAGATGGGGAAGCAGGGGCTAGATCCAGGAGGAATTAGGGGAGGAGTGGGGTTGAATATGACCAAAATACATTGTGTGAAGTTCTTCAATAATTCATGAAAATATTATATTTTAAAAATAGCATAAGTTTGGGGAGGTAACAAAACATATACCATAGTGTAGAATGAGATCGTTTCAAAAACTTGCTCCTTTCTTGTGCTTGACTTTCATCTGCACACCTTTCCTCTTATTTCCACCTTCAGTTCGTCGGTCTTTATATCTAAGGTGTTTCTTATGGACAGCACACAGCTACACTATTCTAACCCAGTCTGAAAAGTTTGATTTCTTACTTGGAGTTTTTGGTACATTTACATTTACTGTAATTACTGAGGTAAGGGAGCACAAGCCTATCTTGCTGTTTTTGCCAAGCCGCTCCCATTGTTTCTTCACTCCTTCTTTGATTAATTAATTAATTAGTTTTCAAATTGAATGTGCATTAAGGCTTTGCCTGAATGTGTGTCTGTGACCACATGTGTGCTTGTCTCCTCAGAGGCCAGAAGTGGGTGTTGGATCCTCTAGAACTGGAGTTGCAGACTGTTGTGAACTGCCGTATGGGTGCTGGGAAAAGGTGCTCTGAACCTCTGAGCCGTCTCTTCAGCCCCGTTCCTCATTTTCTTTTCTTGCTTTGCTTTATGTTAATGAAATGTTTTGTCTGCCCCATTTGCTTTCAGTTTTCAGGGCTGGGGATTGAACCACGTCCACAGGAGTGACAGGCAGGTGCTCTATGGTTGAGTTACACCCCCAGCCTAGTGTTTCTATTTTATGTTTGGATTTTCTAGTATTTTCCTAGAAATAAAATGTATTCTTAAATTATATGTCTATTTTACATTAATATTCTTTCTACATCTCAGAGACTTACATCACTATTACTTGGTGCTTCTTATTAATGTCATAGGTTTTTGCTTACAGGTGTTACCTCATACCCATAAGACATTTTAATGCTGTGGCTTTAACTGGTTAATGTTCATTTATTTTGACCTATGTATTGACATTAATTGAAGTGGCTGATTACAGCTTAATTCTTTTTCTTCTATTTGGAGTCATAACTTAAAGAAAAATTGTTCTGCAAATAATTAGTGAACTCTCCCAAATTGTGTTTGAGCAAATGACTTATTTCCGTCAATGTAGAATCCTGGTGTGGAACTTTAGTGAAGTCCCGCTGTCTGTCCCTTACATCTTTCACAAGTTATGCAGAGATCTTATCATCCACTCTGATCAGTTTTTAAGCTATTTCCCTGGTTGCTTTGAATACTTTTCTCTCCATTTTTATTTCTGCAAATTGGTCAGGCTGTGTCTCAGTGATGTTCTTCTGTTATCGGCCTGTTTGGTGTTCATGGAGCTTCTTATACTGCAGCATTCCCAGATCTCAGTAGATTTGCAAAACGTTTGCAAAAATGCCTTTCAGCCATTATTTCCTGAGATGCCTCCTTTTCTCTCTTTCTCACTTCTTCTCTGAGCAGGACGATGCTTGTGTTAGGTGCTAGCATCACGGTCCACATTTTTCATGATGTTCAGGTTTTTCCATTCATTATTTGCCTTTATTGTTTCTTCCAGATGTTTTCTAATATCACATCTTTGAATTTACTTATTCTTTCTTCTTTTAAAAATTTTAATTTTTGGTAATTTTATATATGAGTGTTGTATTTATTTCATTTCACTAATTCTTTTAATCCTATATTCCACAGCTAAACTCACCAGACATGCTCTTAATTTGAGGTATTATATTTATAAGGTTTTCACTTAGCCATTTGTGTTGTTTCCATTCTGTATCAGTTCCTTTACTGCTGCTGCTGTGATAAGACACCATGACTAAGGCGAATTGTAGGAGGGAGGGTTTATTCAAATGTCCAGTTCCAAAGCTCTAGGAGTCCGTCACCATCATGGTGGGGGGCACGACAGCAAGCCTGCATGACCACTGGAACAGCAGGCTGAGAGTTCACATTTTCAACCACAAGCAGGAAGCAGAGAGCCAGTACAGAGCCCTCTAAAGACATACAAAGCCTGCCCCAATGTCACACTTATTGCAACAAGGCGACACCTAATGAGCTTCTCCAAACAGTACCACCAACTGGGGATCAAGTACTCAAATTCCTGAGACTATGGGGGAGCATCGCATTCAAACCAACACAATTCTTTGTTGAGATAGCCACATACGTGAGCACATTACTTATGGTTCTTCTGATTTTGGTCCATTCTTTCTCCCATTGTTTTTACCTTCTCTAGACAACCCAGCAACCCTGAAGCTGTACTTAGACTCTAGCTCCAGATCACCTGTCAACCGGCTTCTGTCATGTTAGCTTCTCATCATTGCTGTTGTGTCTTTGGGGCTTTGTTACTGCTCAGTAAATTTTCCTGGATATGTTGTGGATGGATGTTTGTGTGCCCACAAATGTCATACATTGATGCCGTAATCCCCAATATGAGTGTATTTGGAAAGGGCAAATACTCTCCCAAATGAACTACATTCCCAGGGTCAATATGATTTCTGATAAAAAGAATAAATCATATAATAAATGTGAAATATATTATTGTATCATTCAGGATTCTATATAGGAGCAGAATGAATATATATGTATATATACATATATGCACATATATGCATACACATGTATATGTCTATATACATATGTGTGTATATTTATGTATGCATGTAGACTTTTATCTGTATGTATATAGATTTTTAGAATGGCTTACAGGCTGTGGTCCAACTAGTCCAAAAATGGCTGTCTACCAACAGAAGGTCCAAGAATACAATAGTTCATTCCATGAGGCTGGATGTCTCAGCTGGTCTTCAGTATACACCAGAATCTCAAAGAAGTAGTCTCTAATGCCAGTGGAAAAATGAACTTGCCAGCAAGAGCAAGCAGGCAAAGAGAGCAAGCTTCTTTCTTCCATGTCATTTATTTAGGCTGCCAGTAGAAGGTGTGGCCCAGAATAAAAGATCTTCCCACTATAGGCAGATACTTCATTGGGACTATCGGCTCCCCAATAATGACATGGAGGCTTATTAATAATTGTGAAACAAGCTTAGGCGTGTTTCTTATAGCTCTCATAACTTAAATTAACCCATTTCTATTAATTTACTTTCTGCCTTGTGGCTTTATTACCTCATCTCCATACTGCCCATCCTGTTGACTCTGTGTCTCCTGGCATCTCCGGCTTTTTCTTACCAGTGTCCTCTGCCCCCAAAATCCTGCCTAGCTATTGGCCATTCAGCTCTTTATTAAACCAATCAGAGTGACACATCTTCACAGTGTACAAAAAGATTTCTCCATAATATCCTACCTTAAAAGATCTGGATCTAAAGTGGGTCTTCCTATTTCAAATGATTTAACTAAGGAAAAAATCCCTTACAGCTGCACCCAGCTGCTTGGGTTTTAGTTAATTCCAGATGTAGTCACACTGACAACCAAGAATAGCCATCACAACTGTACAAGAAAAGATGATGGGGGGATCACTGGAAGCAAAAATAGCTAAGAAAATACGAACAAAAAGAGGCAGCCATTGTCAGAGAGATAGACAGAGGCTTGCTGTAGGGCCTTCTGGGAAGCACTTAATGAGTCATAGTAAAGAGCCAATAATAGAAAAACGATGATAATAGAGCTACTAAATGAATTTCTTCCTTTAAATATAGAACTCCATTTAAACGACTTTGAGAGCGAGAGCAGTAAGTGAAATGCAAATGATGTGCGTCTTGGCAAGGAGTCAATCACACCCCAGCAAACCAGAGAGGAGGCGAGGAGAGGTGAGGGCATGTGAGAAAGCTAGTCTCCCCCTCCTTTAAATTGGGAGAAACCACGTGACGCAGAAGAAAACTGATACCTGCACAGGCACCATGAAGTCAGAACCACGTCACATGATAATTTTGACTACTCAGGAATTGTAAGGATGGGGAGGCTTGTAACACGTCTCAAGTCCTCTTCTCTCTGCATTTATTTTAGTTTATGGAAATGTCATTTTCAGTATGATGGTACTTTAACAAATCTTCCAATAAAACCATGTTCTGTGGTACCTGGCCTGAGGGCGAGCATCCCTACCGTCCCTCATGTTAACAGTGGCCATTTCAGGATACTATGGTCTTGGGGCCAAGTTTCTACTTCTTTGAATTTCTCCACATGCTTTGATTATTTATAATGAGTATAATTTCAGCTTGAATTGTACTGTGTGGTTTTCTTTTCTTTTCATCTTTTCATTAGGTTGGAAGTTTAACTTAAGTCTGGAAGCCAGGGCGTATGGATGACAAAGCCTGCCCCCAGGGGAGGGACTGCCCAGGAGGCAGACATCATGGAACTGATCCACGAGGCAGGTGGCTTAGGGAGAGTAGGCACTTTTGCAGCTTTTGATAAAAGATTCGTTTCATAGATCAGAGGACACATGGTCAGTACGGTACAGTAGATGTGCGGCTCCAGTGGAGCTAGCTCATCTTTCCTGGTCCAGTGTGTCCAGAAATGCAGGTGTGACATTTACACACCCATGTCCACTGCTGTTCTATTCACAATAACAAGGATGAGAACATGGAGCCAGCCTACATGCCCATTAACAGGAGAATGGATCTCGAAAATGCAAGTACACACACAATGGAATTTTAGTCATCTGTCAAGAAAAATGAAATTATGAAACTTGCAGGGAAGTGGATAGAATTGAAAGGATTCTGTTAAGGGAGCTGGCTCAGTCTCAGAAAGATGAAAACCATGTGTGTCTCTCACATGTGAGTCCTAACTCCTTATGTTCATAGGAATGTGAATAAGGGATAGTGAGGGGGTCTAGACTAGGGAGCTAGAGAGGAGATCCTGAAAAGGGAGCAGAGAGGTGTTGGAGGGACAAAAGGTCACCTGTGATGTGAACATGGAAAGGGATTGGAGGGCACAAAGGAGGGAGAGAGAATGAGGAGGGGGAAGGAACAACAAGAATTTTGCTTGAAGAATGCCACCTGATTCTCTGTAGGCTAATATAGGTTTTTAAAAAGTTGCAGGAGTGCACACTAATGCACTCCTGCATTGAGCGATGAGCTCTCTTTTATAAGGACTATGCAAGAGAATAGAGAAAAACAGCTTCTGGGACAAGATAATAAAGGATTGTTCACATGAACCCCTGCTTGTGGGCCTGTGTCTTCTTCAATAATATCCATTGGATAGGAGTGGTAAAATATGAACTCAAACTTAAGTCATTGTAAAATTTTATATATATATGTAATCTAAATTTTATGTTATATGTAAAGCATATATTTGTAGATACTGTCAATACATATCATACATTCATAGACTTTTTATTAAATACTGCGCTACAAAACATTATGAGAAAAGAAGGCAGATTGAAACTTGATCATATTAATGCTACAAAATAGCACACAATTTGAATTTTGTAGAATTCTATACTATCTACATAATTATCTTCTCACTGTAGGCTTTAAGGTAGTCTGTATTCTGAGATGCTGAAATCTCTATGTCTCAAATATGGGATCCATTCCTTCAATCCCACACTAGTTAGTCCATCCTAAATCAGGATACAAGCAGTTTAGATGTATCTTGTCTCAAGTGGTCTACTAAGTTGCATTCAGAAAACTGAGAAAGGATGCTGGCGGGGTGATGTGAGATGTGGAAGAGAGTGTCTGCTGTAAGGGTCCAGGGGATGTTGGGGTGCCCGGAAAATTCGTGGTGGATGAGGTCTGTTAAGCTTTCTCAATGAGTTATCAAGACAGCCTGCTGAAGGGGACACATCCCATGACTGTCGCAGGTACAACTGTCTTTATCCAGCCTGCCTGTCAAGTCCTGCTTCCATAGTGACCTCCCTTCCATCGGGCTTGGCCTCCTCCTGTTGCCTTGATTTCTGTAAGCCACCAGATACCCTAGTAAGAAAGCCCAGATTTGCAATGAGGAAAAAGACCCGCATAGACATTTCCTGTTGCTTTGTTCGTGCATATCACTGTCTTTGGGAATCTTTTAACCTCTCTGGAGTTCCCCTTCCCCTGTCAAAGACTGCAATTACAGTGGCCTTGCTTACCTCAAGGGAGGTGAATATCAAAGGAGATGAAGGATGTAAGCAGGCCTTGCATAGCTTAGCATAGCATGAATATTAATTATCTTTGTTGGGGTTTGCACACAGTTGGGTAGGACAGGACGCCAAGGCAAATCTTATAAATGCTGGTCTTGCCGAGAGAACTGAGCGCGCTGAGGATTTTTTTACCATATATACAAACATGAATTGCAGTTGAATTAGGTGTTTATATCTTTCAAAGTATTTTTTTTTCCGATCCGGTCCGGATTTTCTCCCAGTT
>CABHPH010162142.1:31606-56393 GCA_902168325.1 Peromyscus nudipes | reverse complement strand
CGTTATCCTGTTTGGTGGAGGCATTCACGGTTCCTTGCAGAAACAATTCTGTGTTTGGCCATGGAGGCTATGCCGCAACCTACAGGGATTGTTAACCATATGTGAAACACATCTCAAATTCTCTCTCTAAAACGCGGACAACTTGTCATTATCCAGGTCTGTTTAGGAGGCCACACTGTTGAGCAAGTCTCTGTGTCTTGTGTTGTCTCTTTAAATCCACACAGCCTGTGACTAGTGGTTTCTAATCCCCCTGCAGCACAACGGTGCCATCTTGGCACCCAGGTGTCTTAATTAGGATTACTGCAGCTGTGGTGAAACACCATGACCAAAAGCAACTTGGGAAGGGAAGGGTTCATGTTTCAGTCACCACTCCATCTAACAGCTCATCATCAAAAGCAGTGAGGGCAGGAACTCAAGCAGGGCAGGAACCTGGGGGCAGAACCTGGAGGCAGGAGCTGATGCAGAGGCCATGGAGGGGTGCTGCTTACTGGCTTGCTCCTCATGGCTTGCTAAGCCTGCTTTCTTATAGAACCCAGGACCACCAGCCTAGGGATGGCTCTACCCACAATGGGCTGGGCCCTCCCCATCAATCACTAATTAAGAAAACGTCCTACAGCCAGATTGTATGGTGGCATTTTCTCAATGCAGGCTCCTCCTTTCAGATGACTCTGCCTTGTGTCCAGCCAGCACACAGGGTCCCCTCCTCCTCTCCCACTTTCATTCACTGATCTCCCTGAGGTGTGACATCAAATGGCTTCTCAGAATTTCCTTCACTTTTAGAAGTAATTTTACAATCAAAGAGCAGGGTAAGAGTGGCCTTGGTTACTGTAGAGGCTGCAAAAATAAGTCAGAATCTAAGTTGGGGCTGGGGAAGTGTCTCGGTGAGTAGAGCAACTGTCTGCAAGAGGAGGACCTGACTTCCATCCCTAGGAACACACTTAGGGGTTGGGGAGCAAAGCCAGGCCGAGCTGGGGAGGAGGAGACAGGTGGAATCCTGGAGGCTCCTGATTGGTCAGCCTCACCAAAGCCGTGAGTTTCTGGCAAGTAAGGAACTTTTTTTTTTTCTTCAAAAAACCAAAGGGTAGACTCGGCCTGAAGAGTCACACCAGATGCTGTTCTGTGGTCTCCACTGGCCTCCACGGGCACATTTATGCACAGAAGGGGCGAAGGCAAGAATTCCTCCCACTCTGCACAACGAAGGCAGTGGCTCCATTGTTGTCCAAGGCAGGGACAGACACAGGGTCCACGGCACACGCACATACCTTCTCTCTGAGGGTTCTCGGCCCCGGAACTGCGGGTGTCGGCTTCCTCGAACCACTGTGGGGCCTGGGCGGCTGGCGTCGGAGCCCACCAGGGCCCTTTGCTCCTCACGGCTTCGATGCAGCGGTACTGAAGTGCGGACAGCTGATACAATGTGGCCAGCAAAGGGCAGCATAGGGCCACTGGGCCGCGAGCCTCCGCGACCACGGTAGGAGCTGGGCAGGCAGGGCCGCGTCTGCTCCATCACACCACCGCTGCAGCTGCGCGAGCAGGCAGACCAGGGGCCCCAGGAACCCCAAACTCCTGGGGAGCCACCGCCGCTGTCCTCTGGGGTTCCATCTGCTACTGCCATCCGCTGCGGGACCTGCAGAGACAGAGGATGAATAGGATCTGAACCTGAGAAGCTTCGGGCAGGGCTAAGTTTCTCTACTGGACCCATGTGGACACAGGGTACAATAAAGAATCAAGACGGAGTGTGTATAATTCAGCCTGGGTCACAATCTATACCAACTCAGTCATAAGAGACAATTTAAGTGCCCAGAAGCCAGGAGAGTCACAGTACAATCCTGGCTTTGAGCACTGCGATGACGAAGCTTTAATATCAACTTGACTGGATTTAGAATCACCATGGAAACACTCATCTGTGAGGGTTTTTCCAGATTAAGATACAGTAGGAAGGCCCACCCTATGCGAGGATGGCACTATGCCATAGCCCGGGGTCACTGACAAAACACAGAAAGCAGCCGCAGCATTGATCCCTCTCTGCTTTCTGACTACACCCAAGATGCAGCCAATTTCCTCCCTCTCCACCATGGTGGGCTGCACCCTCAAACCATGCGTCAAAGAAACCTTTCATTAAGTTGATTTTGTGGGATATATGTCCCAGCAATGAGGGAAGTAGCTAATACGTGAGTTGCGGTCTCAAAGAGCAGGTATGGAGTCTCCAGGAGTCCTGCTCTTCAACTTCCAGCTGGATGCCTCTCCCCAAACCAGAAGGCCTGGGCTCCCTTTAGCTGCAGAGAAACTGGCCCATGTCTCCCTGCAGAAAAGCAAGGGCTGGAACAATTTGGAGGCTGTGCCCCTGAGCCAGGCTGCTGGGACACACACACACACACACACCTACCACCTCCTCCTCTTAAACATGACTAGGAAGCTTCTGAGCCTCCAACGCCAGTAAATTTGCTAAGAGAATGGTCCCAGCGCCTTCTAGGTCATAAGTGAGATTGCCCTTGCACAGCAAAGTTTGGCTTTAAGAACGTGTTAGCAAGCAATCATGATCATTTTCCTGCTTCCATACACACCAGAAGTCAGTACGCAAGCTCTAGCCAGAGTAATTCCACACTTTATTGAGCTGGTCTTTCCAGAGACTTGCCATGCGAGGCACTGTGCTGAAAGCCTCTCCAGAGAGGTTCCTTTGTTATGCAGATGTGAACTGAAGTTCCAAGAAAAAAGGCTGCACACAAGTTAAAGATTCTGCAAGGCTGACTGACCAACCTGAACTTCTGTGATTACAGAGAGCTGGAGTGTTGCAGTGACAGACCCCAAATTACCTTGGGTTCCCTATTAGTCCCCTTAATAGCCATTCCTTGCTCACCTCTGGATTTGACCTAACATCCATGGGGCAAATTCTTTCTAGAATGTACAAAGAGACCCCATAACTTCCACCAACCCTAAGGCTAAGAATTTCATTAGATAACATCTTAGGCTTATAGACTTGGCTGTGACCTACCTACTGATGTTCCCATCAATGTATTTTAAATTACCTTGTTTGGTTTTTTTCCTGTTTCTATTTTAAAAAAATCAGAAATGTTTGAACATCGTGGTGGGATAACCTGAATCTGTTTTCCTGGACCATGGCCACTTACACTTGGCTCCAGAATAAACTATCTCTTCTTTCCATTGAAGAGGCAGCTATGTTTTTCTCTCAACACAGTCACATTCTGAGCACCAGCTGTATACTTGGCTCAGAATCAGGCCGTCTCCTACTGTATTTCTGTTGCTGTGATAAAATACCCTGACGGTAAGCAACTTAGGGGAAAATAGGTTTGTTTTTGATAAAATTCCAGGTGAATTCTTACAAGTCAAAACAGCAGGAATATGAAGCAGCTAATCACATCATATCCACTCTTAAGATAAGAGAAAAATGAATTGATGTAGGCACATCTACTAGAACTTACTTTCCCTGTTCTTATACAGCCCAGGGCCCTGTCATCGACAGTGGACGGGGTCATCCCATATCAGTTATCGTAATCAAGAAAACCCTCCGTGAGAAGGCTCACACAATCAACTAACCTGAGCTCATAGGGGCTCGGAGAGACTGAACCGACTACCAGGGAGCCTGCATGAGACTGACCTAGGCACTCTGCATATATGTTACAGTTGTGTAGCTTGGTCCTCTTAAGGGACTCCTAACAGCAGGAACAGGGGCTGTCTCTGATTCTTTTACTGGCTTCTGGGACCCTACTCCTCACACTGGATCTCCTTGCCCAGCCTTAGTACATGGGGAGGTGCTTAGTCTTACTGCAACTTGATATGCCAACTTTTATTGATACTCATAGGAGACCTGCCCTTTCCTGGATGGAGATGCAAGAGAGGGGGATGAAGGGTGGAAGGGAGGTAATGGGGGAGAAGGACTGGCAGGGAAGGATGGGAGAGGAGGCTACCGCCAGGGTGTAAAATAAATAGATAAATAAAAAAAAGAAAGAAAAAGAAAAAAGAAGACCCTCCTTGGACATGCCCCCAGGCCCACCTGATCCTGATAATTCCTCACTGAGACCTTCTTCCCAGATGATCCTAGAGTGGGTCAAGCTAGCAAGCTAACCACATCAGGCCCTGGTAACAGAGGAAAGCACCCAGGTCCACATGAGCGGCCGCCCAGCAGGTTATGTTGTCAACACATGATGAGAAGGCTCCTAGGAGGGACTGGCTGCCTTGGCTGGAGGGAGGAAGTGGGAAGCTTGAGAAAGCCTTCCAGGGTAAATAAGGGAGTTCCAGCAGAGGTGTGACTGCTAAGCACCTACTGAATGTCTAACTGCATACACAATATTTATTTATATTTTATGTATGAGTGCTCTGCATGTATACCTGCATGCCAGAAGAGGGCATCAGATCCTATTATAGATGGTCGTAAGCCACCATGTGGTTGCTGGGAATTGAACTCAGGACCTCTGGAAGAGCAGCCAGTGCTCTTAACCCCTGAGCCATCTCTCTAGCCCCCACAATCTGAGTCTTATGCCTGTCCACCAATCTCCTTGTATGGGAGGGAAACTGAGGCTCAGAGACACTATGTGGCTAGCCCCCCAGTTACTATACTGGATTCAGACATAACCAGTTTTCAAAACTTGCTCTCTTCCCAGCAGACATGCCCTTCCAAAGCATCCTCCTAGAATGCCTTTCCTATCCCTGGAGCACTGAGCCGATCTTTGGCTTTCTGTAGAACATGGATTCTTTTCAACAAGCCATGGGCTTATCTATGCAGTGTCAAGACATCTACAGATAGTCATGGCTCTTCGTTCATTTGTGTTTTTACTGACCTTGGCTTTGGCCAGCTCAAACGTCTTACCTAGGTGATGAGGCAGTCCCAGAATTATCTGGAACAAACCTGACAAGGCTGACTCCCAGGATGCCACATGGTGTCACGCATGATGTCACCTATGAGTGATGGCACTAAGCCCGTCTCACCAGGTGCTGTGAGAACTGACCAGGAACCTGCCTAATAAGCACTCCAGCTGTTCCCATGGTCACTAAAAGGCAGGGCTCGGCTCTTAAGCAGAGCTCTTGCCTCGGGTAATCAGTCACCACGAAGCTACTGATGTGTCATCGAGGTCACCTTCCTCTGACAAAACTGTAGAGTTGAGTCAGCCCAGATCATCTTTATAGTTTAAGCTGGCTCCTGGAGGTTCTGGAAGTAATGAGGGCAGGATGGAATAAAAGCAGCAGCTAAGCAGAGGGGCAAAGGGCTTGTCACACTGAAGTCATTGGCAGACCTCAGCTGGCATCAATGATCTGATTTAGGGAAGCTATGTTTGGAGGTCCAAAGCCAGGGTAGAGGTGATATGGGGTGAGCCAGACGGGGTCAAAGCAAGAAGAAGACAGACATGAGAGGAGGCGGGTCTGGGTGATGGCTGGGAGCTGCTGAGTGTGGTTCTGCCCTCAGACAGAGTACACGAGCCCATCCCCACTGCACTGAGCACCTGGAGAGAGGGTTTTCTGTTTAGGAACACATGGCAAAGCAAAGAAAGGAGGGCCAGGGTCCGATGAAGCAAAAGACACAGAACTGGGAAAAAGGCAATGTAACCACCCAAGCAAAGAGTGCAGGGGTGTGGTCAAAGCCACAGGGGGCCTGAAGCCACCACATGCTGAAGAAGAGAAGAGGTCTCCACCAGGCACATGGGAAAGCACACATGGCTGGTGACAGCTGGCCTGCAGAACGATGAAGCCACCTCTGTTGTTTCATGCCATCAAGTCTGTAGTGATTTGTCCCAATAAGAGAGCACTGGACTTCAGGGACAGGACAGCAAAGTATTCCAGTGGCTCTAACCACAAGCCTTCTCCCTGATGGACACATGTGCATGTAAGTCAGATCCACGGCAGGACAGAGGCAAGCTACCACCATCCAGGTCCTGTTTTCAGAGTCCCCTAGTGCCCCATCAGCTACCTGGGAGGTTGGTGCTATTCTGCTCAGTGCAGAGGGAAGAAACTGAGGCCCCAAGAAACTGTGTGACATGCTATGTTAGTGAGAAGCACAGAGCAGCCTAAAACCCAGTTCTCCATTCCCCTGGTTTCCTGGGCATTTTCCACCCTGCCTGTACTGCTGGTGGAAAACAGGGGCAAAAAGGAGGGGTGTATGGTTTTTCTAGTGCAAGGACAGTAACAGAGAACCAATATGCTTTCTGTAACATTCCATTAGACATGCAACTACACAGGGGACCACTTCCCTCAACTAATCCCACCCTAATTTAGCATCCGGTTGCCAAATTGGGCAAGATCCTGGTGGGAAGGGAACATGAAACCACATTCCATTCTATTCTACGAACATGAATTCTCAAATTTCTAATGTGATTCTACAGTGAGCGACCTGAAATTCCATGACTCCCCATGGTGAGAGTCCAGCCACGTGCTCTAGAACCGGGATTTAATAGTATAGTCTACCTTCCATAGTTTATGCTAGATCTACTCAAACTATCACATAATATCACATATATATTACACATACATATAAAAGAGTTGATATCACATCATTATATGAAAAGAACAAATTGAAAACAACTATGAAGAGTCTAGACACATTCTAAATAAGAGTCCAGCTAGATGAAAAGTACCCTTCCCAAATAATGGAATATAATTATTCCATTTTATATACATATATATATATTAGAGTGAGGCCAATTTACATTTGCTAAAATAGTTTCTGTAACATGTTAATTGTTGAAAAACAAAAGTAGGATAATATAAGAAATCTGTCCACAGCTATCTCTCTTTAAGCATTAACAGATTCCTCTTTGACCAGATCTGATTTACAAGACTGCAATTTCTTATGCAATTTTTTACTTAATATGACGACTTAAGAGTTCTCTGGCTCGGCCAACCAGAGGAGCCCACCGGAAAATCTTTCTATGCCAAGCAGAGCAGCAGGAATGAAAAGAGCAGAAGCCACTGTGGCTCCAACACCCACCTGCCCAAGTCTACCAGCTTCGTATCACCAGCTGGCTGCCCCAGGGGATCATGAATACCGCAGGCAGCTGCAAGGCCAGACCTATTAGAATAAGCTTAGCAATATCAAGAATGGCAACCACCAGTTACTCAGTGCGGAACCCAGGCCAACAAAGGGCTAATTGCCTAGTTGTAATATTTAACTGAACATCCAGAACAGCTATTGTCTGTCATCTTCCCTGGAGAAATCAAACAAGTAACAGTGTTAGCAAAATTCCTATCTGCTCCCAGAGAGCCAGGATGGGTCCTATGGCAATTCCAGTCACATCTGGAGTCACCTGAGGGGTGGTCTGCACATTTGAACAGAAGTTCACTAAAACTGGAGTGGTTACTTTGAAATGATCTCATCCCCTGAGACTGGTGGTTCTGAAGGAACATGTCAGTAAAAGGACTGAAATGATCAGAAAAGGAAAACAGGAATAAGCAAACAGCAAACGCCATCTCCCGCTATGGAACACAGCAGCATACAGGTGCAAGAGCGGGAGTGGGTGCTGACGTCCACAGGAATGGCATCAGCATCTCTGGGAAAGGTACGAGCCTCCTCTGGAAGAACAGGGGAAAACCAGAGGGTGACAGCAGGAAGAGCAAAGGGGTGGGACAAACACATCCTCACACTGAAACTGCTCAACACAACCCAGAGCCGGATTCTCAGGGGATGCATTTCCGCGGCTCTCTTTCCCACTTCACAGATCAGTCACTGAACAATAGTGTGGTCTATGGAGGAAGCTTCGAAAATGGATGAGCCTCAATGTCACTCCATTGGGCTTGTTGGGTGGCTAAGTAGGACATCTAACACTCCCACCTAGCAAGGGCAGGTGGCATGCTTCTATGCCCCTTTATTGGGAGGACAGATGATATGAGTTCCAAGTCTTAGAATGCATAAGAAGCAGACCCAACCATAGGATCAGAGAGGCACTGTCTCCACCGCACTGGGGATTTTCAAGGATGTGAACAGGAAGGTTTATGGGTAGACTAACAGTTAAAGAATGGACACGTCCAAAGTGCACATACCATGTTGAGACCCTTCTCTGGAAAACATGATGTGTCTCCTGTGGGGTGAGAACTAGAGTCCAGGGAGAGATATGTTAGATAAAATCCTACAAGCCTTTGGAGGTCTTCTTCCTCTTAAAAACCATGAGGTCATATTATAGGAGCTCTCTTTGTCTCTGTCTCTCTGTCTCAGTGCCTGCCTGCCTCCTTCCCTCCATCCCCCCCCCCGTGTGTGTGTGTGTGTGTGTGTGTGTGTGTGTGTGTGTGTGTGTGTGTCTTAGTTAGGGTTTCTATTGCTGTGAGGAAACACCATGACCAAAAGCAAGGTGGGGAGGAAAGGGTTTATTTGGCTTATACTTCAGCATTGCTGCTCATCACTGAAGGAAGGAAGTCAGGACAGGAGCCCAAACGGCAGGATCCTGGAGACAGGAGCTGATGCAGAGGCCATGGAGGGGTGCTGTTTACTGGCTTACTCAGCCTGCTTTCTTTTAGAATCCAGGACCACTAGCCCAGGGATGGCACCACACACCATGGGCTGGGCCCTCGTCTGTTGATCACTAAATAAGAAAATGTCTTACAGCTGGAGCTCAAGAAGGCATTTCCTCAGCTGAGGCTCCTTCCTCTGATGACTCTAGCTTGTGTCAAGTTGACACACAAAACCACCCAGTATAGTGTGTGTGTGTGTGTGTGTGTGTGTGTGCATACATGCATGCATATGCATGCACATATAGAGGCCAAAGGTCAACCTTGGTATTGTTCCTCAAGATATCATCCACCTCGTTTCCTTGTTTTTTTCAGACAGGATCTCTCATTGGCCTAGAATCCCCCAGTCTGGCAAGGATGGCTGGCTAGCAAGCCAAGGAATCACTCTGCTTCTGCCACCCAGCACTGGGATCACTAATATACTCCACCATGTCTGACTTTTCTTCCGTGCTTTTGAGGATAGAGCTCAGGTCCTTGTAAGTACAAGGCAAGCACTTCAGTGACTGGGCCATCTCCCCAGCACTGTGAGACTTCTCTGAATACTCACTAAGGAGCAAGCGTAAGGGGATGGAAGGAAGGGATGCCATTTAAAGACATGAGGAAAGGAGGTCATCATGTCCCAAGTGAACACAACTTGAGATGCACAACAGTGGAGCTGTGACAACACTAAGGGAAACTGAAATTCCTCAAATATTCTGGTTTGGGAGCTGGATGATGCAACTAACACCACTTTGGCTCGGACATTTAGAAGGTTGCTTCATGGCAGTCAGAGACGTGTATAAGTCTACATGCATGGGAAGATGCGTGTAGGTTAACCCGGTAGCCCTTTCCTTTTGGCCTATTAGGAATTCTGTCTCCATGCTGGATAAAAGGCATTGGGAATGTCTTCGGGGGCCAGCTAGCCAAAGCCAAGGTAAACAGAGTAGATCAACTAACTGGAAGTGCTATCTCCTGACCGGTGACCAAGAGACCAATGGCTTTGGGTCCTCCGTTCTAGCATCTACTCCCTTGACCATCCATGCTCTGAGACCATTCTTGTGGCGGTGTTACTCTCCATGGTACCCATACCCACATCCTACCTCCATCCTAGACTCATCCCAACCTAGCCTCTCTTGCATTTGCTATTTCTGTGGCTTGCAGTAAAGAACTCTAAATGTTATCTAATGATGGCAGATTTATACACATGAAATGTGGTAACCAGCATGATGTGCAATGAATCAGGTCTGCCTTTGGCACAAGACTTGAAGGAGAGAAAGCAGCTATTCGGGATTGCCAAAAGAGACGTGCGTGGCTGGTCTAGCCACTGTGCTGGTTTGTTTCAGAGAACTTGACACAAACCTGGACATATCTGGAAAGAAGGAATCTCAAATGAGGGACTGCCTCCATCAGATGGTCCTGTGGGCATGACTGTGGGGGGTATTTTCTTGATTAATGACTGATGTGGAAGGGCCCAACCCACTACGGTTGGTGCCACCCCCAGCCAAGTGGTCCTGGGTGGTATGTATTTTAACAACAGGAACATCAACGAAGCCGGCTGAGCAAGCCATAGGGTAGCAGTCCAATAAACAGCATTCCTCTCTCCTCTCTGCTTCGTTCAGCTCCAGCCTTGGGCTCCTATCCCTCAGTGACGAACTGTGATCTGGAAGTACAAGATGAAATAAACACTTCTTTCCCCCAAGTCATGGGAAATAAACACTTCTTTCCCCCAAGTCATGGCCACTAGTGTTTTATCCCTGCATCAGAGAAGCAAACTCAGCCAGAAAGGAGGCTCAACTCGGGTAAAGGCGCTTGCCGCCAAGCCTAACAACCCCAGTTCAATCCCTAGAACCCACATAGTGGAAGCAGAGCACTGATTCCTGTTGTCCTCTATCCTCCACACATGTGCTGGACATGTACACACACACACACACACACACACACACACGTAAAGAAATTGACTTGTTGGTCTTTATTTGTCAGAAGCAGCAGCATGGAAGAAGCCCAGGCCGAGGAGTTACATAGGTTACTCCAGAGTAAGGATGGGACCAAGACAGGAGGCATGCTGCAGCTGACTGGGTCAGAGATTGCAGGGACAGACGATAGGGAAGCTCTGAGAACAGAAGGAAACACCAGCTCCACCACAGCCAAGTTTTATTTCATCATGGCCGCCTCCTCCCCATTTTTGTCTTGAGACAGTCCCACTCTATAGTCTAGCCTTGAATTATATAAACACCATATAGCTGGCCTTGAACCCACGATCCTCCAGAGACTGAGTATGGGAATCATAACCATACACCACCACACCCATATTATATAAGGGATAAATCCATAAGGCCAAATAAAAAGATGGCCAAATAAAATTAGGGTTTCATGATTCAACAAAACACCGTAATCATGAGCAATACAATGCAATAAACAGTCTTGTAATATAATATAAATTAAAAAAATGCCAAATACAAACTTGAAATTATACCATGATTATACTAATGTAAAGGTTCTGTACGCCTATGAGCAAAGCCTGGAAGGGGACATGGAAAAATGAAAACATCTGACCTATTACCAAAGCTGAGTCTGGGAGTTTTCTTGTCATTTCAAAAATTTCAGCCATGGTTACAATAATGCTTGCTCAATAAATAAAAATAAATAGATTAAATCGGAAAAGATTCAGAACAGACTGTGGGGTGGGGAGTAAGAGGCACAGACTAAACCAGGAGCGGATGGTGTCCTGCTCACAGAAAGCCCCGGAACGTTCTCCTCGCCACCAGGAAGCCCCTAACGAGGCACCACTTTAAAGGTATTTGGTTTCGGCACTAATTCGAAATCATGTCCCATTTCACTAGTTTCTAATTCTCTCACTGAAAACTAAGCCTCCCATCTGTTCTTCGTAGGAAAGGAGTCATATGCAAAAGTCTCTTACATCCTAAAGTCTTGTTCTAGGGGAGACATGAAAGAGGGGGTTTGATTAGCCACACAACCAAGTCAGCTCCCTAAAGCAAACACTAGGAAAAGATACCTTGCAGTTGGAGACCAGAGAACAAAATTCCAGAAAGCTGAGGGTAAAGGACAGCAGGATCACCAGCTGGCAGCTTAGCTAGGCCGGCTTTTACCAGGGATCCTGGACAGGAGACATGAGAGGTAGAGAAACTCCCGTCAGGCCATGCCAATCAAGGCCATCACTTATGGTTTTGTTTGTTTGTTGTTTCTGTTTTTAAGTACATGGTTGGATCTCACATCATGATTGCCTGTGCTAACACAACCCAAAAAGGCTCAAATCTTATTTATCAGCATTAATATTAATTAATTCATTTATTAATATTAATGCAAAATAAATAAGAGCCTCAGAGAAGATTATGAAGGTGGACCAGTCCCTTGCCACACAAGTATGGGGACCTGAGTTTGATCCCCAGCACCCACGTAAAAGCCAGGCATGACAACACACATCTGTAATTTCAGTGCTGGGGAGTCAGAGACAGGAGCTTGCTGGTCAGCCAGCCTAATCAAACTGGTGAGCATCAAGTTCAATAAGAGACCCTGTCTCCTAACACGAGGTAGTGAACAGTTAAGGATGGCAGCCAACACCAACCTGTTTCCACATGCATGCTTAACACATGTGCACATATACACACATACACAGAGAGGAGAGGGGGAGGAGGAGAAGGGGAGGGGAGGGAAGGGGGAGAGAGGGAAAGTTAAGAGGGAGAGAAGAGAGAGAATGCACATCAAAGATATGGGAGAATATAGCAAAACCCCTTGGCCTTGATTGGTGAAAATCTCTCCAGTGGTTAATTACTCACGTAAATGCACACTACACATGCATCCCAGGAGCAGATGAAGGATGCATTTACAAATAACCCAAGCAAATGAGAAGTGAGTAGAGGCCAGGAGGAAGAGGAGGGGCAGGGAAGCGTGAGCTAAAGTATGAGCTGTACAGAGGAACATCCCGACATGCAACCAGCCGTAAGTCATCAAAGTGGGGTCCAGTTGGGTGCGTTGAGACTGCTGCTCTGTCTGCCTTGCTCTAGGCTCTCTCTGAAGCCCTGTGCCCCCCCAGTGGAGAATCCTCACAGTCAAAATCCCAGGCCCTTCAACTCTAGCACACTAATCCACACACAAGCCATGGAACAAACACTCGCAAATAATGTATACCTCTGTTCCTTCTAGTCCTGTGCTGGGTCTCTCACAGGTGACTCCTCATGGTGACTTACAACACAACCCACTTCACAAAGTACTGAGAAATGCAGGTGCCTGACTCTCACGCCAAACTTGACAAACAAGAATCCCCGGGGGAAGGACCCAGGAATATGTTTCTTCAATAAGCTCGCCTGGTCTGGGAGAATCGCTGGCCACTGGACACACTCACCCTCCAGGCTTTGGATCTCTACCCTTTGTTACTACTTTCTTCAGCCTCAAATATTCCAGTTACATCATTTTATCACCTTTGGACTTCCTACTTCTACGTCTGCCATGCCACATGAAGCCAGCCCAGAGTCTATGACACAGGACAGGACCACATTGGTGTGACCCCACCTAGCTAACATGGCATGTACGCCAGGAAGATACTTTGGGAAATGCACTCTTGGTCAGCAGGTTGAGCAGCCAATGAGCTATAGAAAAAAATGAAGGATGGAAGGGCAGACTTGTAGGAAACTATGGGCAGAGATGCTAGCTCGTAGACCCAAGGTTGTTCCTGCTCACTGTGTGACTTAGGACCAGCATGTCTGTGGCTCGAACAGCCCTATAGGTCCAATGAGCTGACTGGATTTGACTGGAACAGACACCCCTTCTGCTGCCACCAGACATTTGACTTTCCTGGAAGAATGCTTATTCTTGCCACTTAAGAATCTGCTTCAAGTATCATGAGAGCAATGGAGGCAATCCCAGCCTGTGCCTAGGGCTCCCCTGCCAGCAAATAAGAGGCTCCAAGCAGATATCTCTCATTCCAAAATGCAAAGGAAGCCTTGGATGTACTTCTGCTGAATTCAAAGCCAGGGATCATCCAAACGATGCAATGAGGTAAATATTTGGACGTGATCTTACAACACAATCGTAACAGGAAACACTCCCCGCTTCTGAAATTGACCTGTCTCTTTCATCACCAGCCACATGGAAATTGTCCTCCCTTATAACTAGATCGTAACTCAGAGCTTGTGCCTGGGTACCTAGCCCACCCCGGTATTGCTGAGCACTGACCGGAAACAGAAGCAGATGTTACTGCGAAGGGCCTGGGTGTACTCTTTGGTGTGGTGGTTAGCCCATTTGGCCTGATGGTCTCCGTGGCAGCTGCCTATTTGCAAATTAAGCCAGGCAAGATTTTGAAAATGATAAGTAATGCACAAAATAAAGTGTGCCAAGAGAGGCCAATTTGGTAGTGGCAACCTTTCAGCTGAAGAGTCTGTTGGGCGATTTGGCTACCCACACCTGGGTTGATACTCCGCATCACTTGCTACAACGCTGTGAGGATCAGAAAGATCCTCCTAAGAAAGGTCTGTTGTGGGACTGGGGAAGAGAGCTGTGGTAAAGTGCTTCCTGAGCAAGCACCATAATCAGCTCAGAATCCCGGCTCCCACCAGTTGCAGGAGTGAGCGAGCACCTTAGTCCTATCACCAGGAAGGCAGAGAGACAGGGGGATCCCTAGGGCTTGTTAGACAGCCTGCCTAGCTGAATCAGTTTGCTCTCCAGTTCAGTGTGAGAGTCATTGTTGACTCTCCCACCCCACGCCCATGCACATGCACACAAATACACACACACACACACACACACACAGAGAGAGAGAGAGAGAGAGAGAGAGAGAGAGACAGACAGACAGACAGACAGTCAGTCAGTCAGTCAGTCAGTCAGTCATATTGAAAGCATTTCCCTGGACTTTTTGTCCACATCTAAAATAGAGCTGTGCACAAAGTAAACAGATGTTGCATGAATACTCACTTGCTTGAGAAAGGCAAGTGGACTGAAGTAAGACCTTAACCTAGACTCCTCGCCTCAGATCACCCCACTACACACTCAGAACTCCCATGCCACCAAAGTTTACTCTTGAAATTAAGCCCTATTGTGTTACTATTTTGTTTAGCAGTGACCCCTGGGTTCCCAAGTTCTAAAGGATGAAATCCAAATTAAATAATATTCTACTCCTTTTCAAATCTGCCCTCGGCCTCCCTTTCCAGCTCAACTCTACCACTGCCTCCAACTCAACATATGTGAACATACATGCCCCTTCTCTTCCCTGGCCTTCCTTCTGGTTGTCCTCTCAGCTCAAAGGCATTCTCCCCCCACTCCCACCCCCACCCCCGGTCTGTGAACAGACATTTTCCATCCATGCCAAATGGTCCCTCTCCCGTTTTCCACAGCCATTATGCACATCCTCTTCCAAGCGCTTAACGCCTGGCACTAATTATCTTTGGGGCAATTATCTTCTCAGCAACACTGCAAGCTCCTCGAGGCAGATTATGATTTATTTTATCTTTGTATTCAACACATTCTCTTTAATAAGATCCCAGGCACAATCTGTCATCTTGTGGGCCCTAGGGAAATACTGAGTGGATGAATGGATGGATGGGTGGATGGATGGATGGGTGGATGGAGTGGATTGGTGGGTGGGTGAATAGATGAGCAGATATATGGGTAGGTGTATAGATGGACAGATAGGATGAATGGATAAGTGTATGTGTGTGTGTGTGTGTGTGTGTGCGTGTGTGTGTGGATGGATGGATGGATGGATGGATGGATGGATGGATGGATGGATGGATGGATGATGGCTTTACAAGCTTGCCTATCTGTGAAATGTCAAATACCTCTTTTCCCTGCTCAGTCACTTGGCTGGGGATCAATGATGTCTCTACTGTTCCCCTTGCTTCTTCTGCCTAAAGAGTGGAAACTGACCATCCAAATGACAGTTCTGCTTTCCAAAGCAAGTCACTCAGAATTTGACCCCTAGCTATGCTCAATAATTGAAACTTTTTCTCCCCTTGATTCTGGGACACCACATTGTCCTGGTTCTTCTAAACTTCTGGCTACCCTTTTGCTGGCTTCTTTCCATTCTCTGCCCCCCAAGAGTTAGGGACCCGTTCTTGTTCATCTACTCACCTCTTCCAAATCAGGGAAGGTGATGTAGTAATAGCAATGAACTTTTTGGTAATGTCTTTCAGGTGAATGTGCTGTCCCAAACCCCACTCTTCCTCCAACTGGACACAAATCCCAGCCAGTCCTATGCAGAAATATTGCTAGACTCTGTTTCTCCCCATCCTCTTAGCCCATAGCTCAGTCAGCTCTCACTTCCATTTGCATGGAGCTGCCCTCCAGCCATCCCGTAATGCCCTCTCCACTGTGAGAACTATTCCTGCAAATCGCAGCATCCAAAGTCCATGTGGACTGGCCTCCCTGAGCACTCCCTGCATCTGGTACTGAATCCAATTACCCAAAGCCCTTACTCTTGGGCCTCTGCTTAACCTGCAGCCTCCTCTTCCAGCACATCCCTAGTCCTAATATTTCACTCAACCACACCAAGCTTTTAACAACCATGTCTCCTGTCTTGAAAGCCTTTCTTCCCCAAAGCTTACCTTGCCTGCTCATCTTTTTTTTTTTTTTTTTTTAGATGGAGTTTCTCTGTGTAACAGTTCTAGCTATCCTGGAACTCACTTTGTAAACCAGGCTGGCCTGGAACTCTCGGAGATCTGCCTGTCCCTGCCTCCCAAGTGCTGAGATTAAAGGAAGGCATGTGCCACCACCCAGCTAGCCTGCTCATCTTTAAGACTTACCAATATCTGAGTTTCATACCCTCCTTGCAGACCACCCCAACTCCCCCCAGGTGAAGACAGTTGTTCCCTCCTTTAGGTACCCACAGTATTCAGCAGACATCACTATATTCTGCTAAATACAATTTCTACTTTTGTATACCATACCTCATGTTGTTGGCCAAAATCAGCTATCAATTTCCTAGGCTTATTGCTCTGACACAACTATAACCAAGTTAAGACGGAATAAACACGGATCTAAAAACAAATACAAATTTGAATAAACAATATTAATTAATTTGTATGTATGCATATGCATTTGCATGTGGGATGCAAATGCACGATGTACATGTAGAGATCAGAGGTTAACTTTGGGTGTCAGTCTTGTACCATCTACCTTTTTTGAGACAGAGTCTCTCATTGCCCTAGAACTTTGACACACAGGCCAGGGTAGAGGGCCCACAGGATTCCAGAGACCCACCTGTCTCCACCTCCCCTGTTATCATCACTGGGATCATATGTATGTACCACCACACTTGACTTTTTACATGGGTTCGTAGGATCCAAACTTAGGTCTTCATGCTTGCAAAGTATGAAGACATTCATCAGCTGAGCTAGCTTCTCCATCTCCCATATATTAATGCAGCAGATAGATAAAAACCATAAAGACACAACTGGATATAGCCACAGGATGCACTTAGAGTATTGAGTTTGAGCACGATGGACCACCATTTAATTTTTTTTCTTTTTGAAAAACGAACACATTTTAAAGTATTAGCCTGTACTTTGAAGGATGATCAACATGGTTAACCAGCGTTTACATGATGCTCAGTGGAGAAGCATCAATACTACTCCCACTGCATTGATTGCTAGTGAGTGACTGTAAGACAGCCAAAGATATGGCCTGGGCAAAACTGCTGCCAGAGGAACAAGCTGTGACCTCTACAGGGTGAGCTCTTTAGGGCTTGGTACCCAGCTGTGGGGCTTCAACAGCTTTAAACTCTTTCTCACTGAAATGGAGACGTTCCGGATTACTCAAAGATTATTGTATCTTCAAGTTGTCATCAAAATGAAAATCCTAAATTAAAAGAAAAAAATAAGGTGCAGTTAGGAAAAGCCTTCGCTTATTCAGGAGAACCACTCGGCAGCCATTCTTGAAAGAAATATGATAACTTGGGGGTGTCAAAACATTTTCTAACTGTATTATTTCCAAAATTCAGTTGAACGGCTGTGAAATTCTTGTGATCACATCTAACAAACCATAAAATCAGTTTCCCTGTGTTTAAATAATAGTTCTGTGATTCTTTTACTTTACACTTTTATTGTATTTATCTTGTGTAGGGAGGTGTGGCTACACATGCCGTGTGTGTGTGTGTGTGTGTGTGTGTGTGTGTGTGTGTATAAATCAATCAGAAGACAACCTGTGGGAGTTTGTTCTCTTTCTCAACCACACAGGTCCAGGGGATCAAACTCGGGTCATGAGGTTTAGTGGCAGGCACCTTTACCCAGAGCCATCTAGCTGGCCACAATACTATGGTTCTTGAAGAGGGGTAACTGAAGAAGCTTGCTGGACTTCTTACTATGTGGCAAATATTTATTAACTCCATTTAGTCCTCAGAGTTGCCCCTTCTTATCACGGGAACATTAATCTAAATGTCACCCCTCATAAGGATCCCTAGAGCAGTGACTGCCAAATTAGCCAAAATAGTGAGTATATGTGAGGGAACACACATACACACAGAATCTCACACACACACACACACACACACACACACACACACACACACGCCCACCACATGCAAACATACTCACATACACAAAACACACATACAGTCACCCATATAAATAGTCTAACACACACACAGAGAGTCACAAACACAAATACATTCATATACACATTTATACACATGCTCTCACACACATACAGTTACACACTCACACACAGTCACAAATGCACAACCACATGAAATCATACACACACGGTCGGTCACATGCACACACAGAGTCACGTACACACACAATCACACCCACAGTCACACACATAAGCATTGTCTCATACGCAAAGTCACACCATAGAGTTATACATAAAAATCACACATACACACAATCACAATTCTGCGTTTCTTCCTTTTCCTGATGTTTCTTACATCCTGAAAGAAGCTGCTGGAATCCACCACGGTCAGGCTGCTAGTACCAGCTCCCACAGCCAAGAGCTGCCCATGGCCTGGAATGCTCAAACTCAGGTTGTATCAGCATGCCAAAGGGCCTAGATGTCTCAGCAGAAAGCATATGGCATCTTCCTAAACTCTTAATTTCCTCAGGTTTTTTTTCCTTTGGTCTGTAAACATTTAGAAAACGGTTGGCTATTTCCCCAATGTCCCAATGTTAATTACTTTTAATGTTAATGTAGGCAATAAAATGGTTTGACAATTTAAAATGTTATATTTTGAGACAGAATGTCACATTCTGATGACTGTCTAAACAGACCACACAGGCCATGCGTGTACACACATGCAAGCATGTGCCCATGCTATGGGCATTTGGATGGAAACATTTGAAAAGCGCCTCACTACCCTGGCCTCTACCCCAAAGTGCTGATATTGAAATGAGTGAGCAAAGAGAGATGTAGCCAAACAGATGACCTCCCTAGACAGGATCTCAAGGTCATAAAGGGGGGGTTATAGGCAGAAAGATAACAGGCTTTGGGGGGTATTTAGCTCAGTGGTAGACTGCCTGGCAAGCATGTGCGAGCCCCTGGGTTTGGTCTCCAGCACCACATTGGCTAGAGTAATAGCAGTCTCCTCAGAGCAGTGCAACACAGGGCGGAAAGCTGTCTTTCTGGGACGGCTTAGGTATGGTCTTGCCTGAAAGAGAAACTCTGGAAATTATTTCCATCTCAAACACTCAACGCAGCCAAATTGGGAGCTCCCACCACTGCTTCTGGAATGAGCAAAGGAGCTGCTCTGAGTGTTCTCTGGCTTTATCTGAGCCTGCTGGCTCCAGCTACTCATGGAGAAGGTAGTCCTGCCCATATTACTTGCTGAGGTACAGCCCACCCTCTAGCCATGCTGGTGGCACCAAGGAAGAACCTCTTACCCATCTGCTTGGTTGGCATGGGCCATGTGTGCAGCAGAAATGAGCCCTGAACTCTCCACAGAACACACAGTCCTCCCCCAAACATTTCAAGTCACCCTGGCTCCGAACCAAGAATCCTGCTCAGAGCCAATCGCTTACAGCCCATTAAAAACCCCGTGCAAACGCAAACACACTGTCCATTAGACAGGGGGAAACAAGAGCCACATCTTGGGACGGAGCTAGTCATTGTGGAAACTAGACTAGCGGCTGGAGTCCCTGAAGAGGAAACATCGCTGTGTTAGAAACCACAGCTATTTCCAACGTGCACAGTCAACGACATGGCAGACCAAAGGTGCCCTTGGAGGCAGTCAGCAGGCAACTGATTCTGTTGTGTGCCAGACAGCGCTGGGCTGGGAAAATGGGAGATTCCTGAGGATTCCTAGCTGCTTGCAGTTTGAGATTCAGTGTGTTTAACAGAAAGTATCCTACATTGCTGGAGAGGCCAAAGACCCTAAAGGAAACTCTACTGCTACCATCTTTCTAGCCAATATAATTTCTAACTTTATTCTAAATCCTATCTGTATACCCACAGATAAATGTAGCTTTCACTTCTCATCAAATAAGCTTTTTTTAAAAAGCAACATATGGAGACTATCACAGAGATCCACAACTGGTCAAAAATGCAGAGACTAATTGTTGGTGAGGTGTCTAGACCTCAGTTGATACATCTACAATGCCACCCCTACACCCAAGGCTCCTGGAAAATCACATAAAGAATGTAGGCTCCAGAAGACCAGGATACCTGCTGCTAACTAGTGTCTTCCAGATATGACTGGGAAGCTGTGCCCCTGCAATCTCAACAATATGGTTCCCTAAGCAAGATCTGCAAAATGATAACGCCAGATGACATGCCAATATGGATGCGGGGAAAGACCCCATCCCAAGATGGAAAGCTACGCACAATCAATGGCTGCTGAGGAAGGGAGAATCCGTTTTCTCCAGGGATGAGACCCCTGATGGGTTATCCAATCCTAAAGGGCTAGCTCTAAACACTAGTACTTATGAGCCATACTAGATAGACTCCATAGATTGTGTGTGTGTGTGTGTGTGTGTGTGTGTGTTGTGCATGTGTAATTAAAGAAAAGTTCATGGATTTGAGAAGGGAATACAGAAGGAGTTTGGGAATAGGGGGGTGGAATGATGTAAAAAAAAGTACTCATTTATAAAATTCTCAAAAAAATAAAAAAAGAACATGCCCAAAGCATTCATCCCAACCTGAACCTGCAAAGCCAACATCACCCTTGTTTAGAAGCTGCTACACTGACTGGCTAGAGTCACAGATGCTAAAAAGGGCCAACTGAGAAGAGATAGCATTCTGTAAGCCTCTGCTCATCGGCCCTGTCTTCTACCCCACAGAAGGTGTTCTCTGTCTCCTCCTCCTCCTCTCGCCCCACCTCTCCCTGCCTTCTCTTCCTTTCCCTTCTCCTCTTCCTTCCCAGCTATTTGAGCCTATTGGTCGTGGCTCTGAGCTTACAGAAGGTTCTACTGAGGCCTTAAGTCCAAGCTGTATGTCACTCTTGAACTTCAACAGGACGCTACACTGGGAATCATCAGGCACCAATAACACCAGATAAAGTGTTCCCAGAATTTGATTCCCCAGATGAGTCTTTCAACTGTGACTTGGATATAATTGGGATGATTAAAAACAAACAGCCACTATCACACGGTATTGGTCGTAAAGAGACTGGGACGCCACTGAGAGGAAGCGGAAGCAGCAGCTGCTTCCAGGACTGCACACAGCTCCAGTGGCACTTGCCACCCACAAGGCATCTCAGCTATCACGGCCCTTGGCGGCGGCGGCGGTGGTCGTGGGCAAAGTGTCAATGCTTCTGTTTCCTGCTCCTGTCCCCAGCAGCTTCAACTTCGTGCTTTTCAATGAAACAACGGATTTTTACGACAATGTAAGTTTTATCAAAATCTACTTTGTGTCCATTAGAAATATTTCACTAAAATGCTTAGAGGAAAAAAAAAGAAAAAAACCTTTGTAATACAGCATAAAATTCTTTTTTTTCCTTTTTAAAGGATTTATAAAATATCATATGTGTGTACTATGTTTATATCATTTCTGGCCCCCTCCTCCCTCCAAAACTCCTTCCAATCCTCCAGCTCCCTCTCAAATTCATGATCTCTTTTTCTTTATTATTGTTATATATTATTATTGTTTTATATGTGTAGCTATATGAATAAATATATAGTTACAACTTGTTAACTCCTGTGTATGCTTTCGGGGCTGACTTTTTGGTACTGGATAACGAATTGGGGGTGGGGTGAACCCCGGAAGAGACTAATTCTCCCTCTCTCAGCAGTCATGAATTGCCTCCATCCATATTGGCATGTCAAGTGGTATCGTTGTTGAGATTTCATTGTGCAGCTTCCCTGTTATGTCTTGAATACGCCATCTTGAGGAGGAAATGGTAAACCATAAAAATCCAGGCAGGAAAGATCCCAAGAGAAAAGGCTGAAAGAGAGTGGCTGTGTGGGAATTTACATGTAAGGAGGCCGAGTTACATCCTGGAATCTGCCTCTAATGTACCTTGGCACCAGCATAAAAGGCCTGGGGAGACCACTTGCTTCTTGATCCATCACTGATGGATGTTGGGCGACATGAGTTGCTTTTCAACGAAGTGACTAATACAATCATTATGGCAGGAATTCCCAGTGAATCTATGAAGGGAACTTCTATGCTAGTTGATTAAATTTGATACTACTCAAGTCAAATTGTAAAGATGTTCAAACAAGTTTTGGCCAATTGAGATTTTAAAAAAAGAGCTTTGCTCTGATTTATGAAATACTGAGCAGGGTTGTGTAATGCCTGGGTTGTATGTGAAGTTTTATATCCAGGGATGGTGGTGTATCACTAGTGCAAGATTGATGAACTCCATCTAAAGCCAACTCACCTCCTCACCTGGGTTCTTGGGTGCCAGGGATACCTAGCCAGCTACAAAGAGGCAGAATGCACCAGACTATCAAGCTCCTTTTACACACATGCGTGCGCACACACACGCACGCATGCACGCATGCACGCACGCATGGACGCAAGCACTCACATGCCAGCCTAGGTTTGTTTTAAGATGCCTTCTTATGGCTTTCCAAAGCAGAAACTTGTCTTTCTCAACCCCCTGCTCCAGACACAAGGCCAGACACCTGGAAGCACCTTCACTCACAACTACATAGTGAGTTGAACTGAGCTCTCCTGAGTTCACGCCGGACACTAACCTCGACTCTGAAACACATGGCAATCGCGACCACCTACGAAGCAGCTGTCCCACTGACTACCACCTTCATGCTCCTCTGTATTCTCTCTGTATTCCCTCTTGGGACTTCCGCCAGACAACCGACCCTACCTTCACATGCTTTCTCTTTCCCATATTCCGCACCCCTATGCCCACAGCTTGTTCAGAACGTAAACAGAGAAAACTAAGCATTTTTGACACCATCTTGTCATATTTCTGAAACTCATCTCAATGTCTCTACACCTGACCCCTCAGGATCACCCCCTCCTTGTGAGAGCTGGTGTCCAGAGGAAGCTCTGATGTTCTCTTGATATCCAAGCTCCAAACAGAGCCTTTACTTCTCCTTTCCAGTCTGCTTTCCCCTTAAACCTGATGACCATCAAGTCTTCCTGGTTTCAATTTGATTATAACTCTCTTAGCTTCAGTCTCAGAATCCATAGTGAAAAGCCCCTCCTCCTTCAGCCTGGGTCCAAATACAGCTTCCACCATTTATGAACTCTGACTCTATGGAGGCTCTTCGGCATGAGTAAGCCTAGTTTGCATTACTGGTTAAGTGTGTTCATCCTGTGGGGTTATTAAATATGAAAGATATCACACATGCGAAGCAGTCAGCTCATAGTACTCAATAATTGATAACTATTATCAGTATTCATATTCACCATTTTTTCATTGCTGGGACAAAATGAATGAGAAACTTAACTGAAAGGAAGATGAATTCAGGCTCATAGTCTGAGAGGCTTTGATCATGGTCACTTGGCTCTGTGTCTCTAGGCCTGAGGGTACGCAAACATTAGTGGAACTGGATGCTGAAGTAAAGCTGCAAACCTCAAGGCAGCCAGAACATGCAGTGAAAGCAAGCAGCACCCTGGAAGGACATGCTCCCGGGGCCGCCATCCTCCTACTTTCCACCACCTCTAAGTAACACCATTGGAGCATGGATTTACCAATGGATTCACCCATTGATTAGGACAGAGCCTTCAGGATCTGATCCCGTCCCAGAGGCTCTGCTGCTGACACGGCGTTGGAGGCTGAGCCTTCCCGAAGGATTGTAAGGAGGATTTCCCACCCAGACCATAGCAGGGTTGTCATCCCCAGTCGCTCCCCGTCACAGTCTCTCCCCACTGACCCTCTGCAACCCTCCCCTACTCCATCATTAATGCCTTCACCTCTTCACAGGAAGTTTGGGTGCTATCCCATATCCAGATGGGTAGATTCTGTCATGCCTAACCTGCAATATAAGGTCTCCCCAGTTCAGACTCAATCTGCCTTTTTACACTTCATCTGAGTAAGGAAAAACAAAACAACGACCCGAGAAGCAACCAACATATCTCTTTAAAGGATAGCCAGGGCCCAACCCCACCTCCTGGCCACCTACTACCCACAACCTACAAGCACAAATTCCTTCAGCATATCTGGCATGGATGGGTCCATGCAGCAGTATTGGAAAGGGTCATTTAGTCCCGTCTTCCCTCTGGTCCCCTGTGTAAGTCAGATTCCATCACTATAAAGCAATGTCTGAGGCTTACAGAATACAAAGATGTTTAATTCATCTCACAGTTCTAGAAGTTCCGATCCAAGACCTGGTGGACCCACTGCTTTGGGCTGCTGGGTTTACATCTCCTAAAGGCTCCTTTACTTTCCAATATATTGTGCCACTCTCAGAACCAAGTCTTTAACATGTGGACCTTGTGTGAAACTATTTTCATTGCTATGCATGCACACATGTGGTGTGTGTGTGTGTGTGTGTGTGTGTGTGTGTGTGTGTGTAACCAAAGACATATATTGAGTATTTTCCTCATTCTCCACTTTCCTTCTTCCTTTCCTTCTTCCTTTCCTTCTTTCTTTCTTTCTTTTCTTTCCTTCTTTCTTTCTTTCTTTCTTTCTTTCCTTCCTTCCCTCCTTCCCTCCTCCCCCCTCCCTCCCTCCCTCCCTTCTTCCTTCCTTCCTTCCTTCCTTTCTTTCTTTCTTTCTTTCTTTCTACAAAGTTTCTTTCTGTAGCTTTAGAGCCTTTCCTGGAACTCACCCTGTAGACCAGGCTTGCCTCGAACTCACAGAGATCCACCTGCCTCTGCCTCCTGAGTGCTGGGATTAAAGGCGTGCACCACCACTGCCCGGCTCTACCTTATTTCTTAAGACAGGGTCTCTCACTGAGCCTGGGGCTAATCGACTCCAATTTGGCTAGATTGGCTGGTCAGCAAGTCCCAGGGATCCTTATCCAGCTTTTTATTTTATTTTATTTTATTTTATTTTATTTTATTTTATTTTATT
>CABHPH010162142.1:0-30484 GCA_902168325.1 Peromyscus nudipes | reverse complement strand
GAGAGAGAGAGAGAGAGAGAGAGAGAGAGAGAGAGAGAGAGAGAGATTCACCCCTGAGCCAGAATGTGGAGGTGGCAGGCTATTTACTTCTAGCTCCCTCTGCAGTGACCTTAGCACTGACGATTTGAGTGGCCAGGTTGTTATTAATTCTGGTAGCCAACTAGGCTACGCCAAATGTGGAGAGAAATGCTACCTAAGTCTGCAGACTAGAGATGGGAGCATCATTTTTATTACCTACTAAAGAGAGACAAAAAGCAGAACCCAGACAGACTAAGCTTCAGTAACCTCGGCAATTCTTCTTTCGAGTAACAAGATTCTAGGGCATTGACCTAGAGCCAAAGATGAAGCATGGAGAAATCCTAAGTGTCATATCTTAGTGCATTGGGTGTCAGCGCTGAGTCTGTTCACGTGGTGCTGCTCAGCACTGAGTGCCGTTCAGTGTGAGGCTTATCCCCACTGTCACCCTTATCACAGCGGCTTGACTAAGATCCAGGCCGGGGGACCATTTGAGGGCTGCATTGAGACTCGCTCTTAGCGCTGGCCCAGGCTCCTGAGCAAATGCGGGAACTGCTGAGCATCTCCAGGGTCCCGCCCATCCCACTGGAAAGTCATCTGTGGTCCTCTGCAGTCAGTCTGAGGTTTGCAGCCAGGTTTGGCTGGGGAGGTCTCACTGCTCATTTCTCTCCGAAACCTCCCTGGTGGACGGCCAAGTCTCCATTTTACTCAAACTTTAAAACCAGAAACGGACGAAGAAAAATGATTCCCAGGAAGGATGGAAAACTAATCTAGTGAGCGATTACAGCTGTGTGGAGGGCTGCTAGGGGATTGGGTACCTTAGCAGAACAGCTCCCAGGGGATGGGGTGGAGTCTCATAGTCCCACATACATCATCTTACATACAGACAGCTGTCACTGATGAGGGGATGCAATCAAAATGCTCACCTCTCAGGCACTGTGGGACACTGAACTAAGTCAGTGACACACTTACAGTCCTAGAGGGTTTATGACCCTGCTGGGGACGAACACTGGAATACCTGAAAAAGCAATCTCAACAACAGATTCATATTAGAAATCACCAAAGGGATTCAAAACACATGCCATTGTACTGCAAGGACTTATGGGATTCACACAGCACAGAAGGATCAAGAAGGCTAACGTATGAGGAGACGTGTTGCCTCTAGGGTGCTGGATGTCACCAAGGATTTAGACAAAAATTAGAAGAAATAAAGAAGATCCTATGCATTGAACCGACTCCTCCAGAGAAGGATGGAAAGAGATGAGATTGCAAAAGTGGGCTAGGATAGGCTTAGAAGAGTCCACGGACTAACCCAAGGAGCTCGGTCTTCAGGCGTACTGGACAACCACAGGGCTGGAACAAGCAAACATGTGGAAGCTGAGGACAGCACATACCATTAAAGACTGAGATCCCCAAGTCAACTGGGACTTCTGTACCACCATTTACAATGTCCCTGACTACCTCCAATGTGTCTCCTCAGGGGCAAAATAGAGGAGAGGAGATGATGATGATGATGATGATGATGATGATGATAACAGTGTCCACTGATTTCTAAGCATGGTGTGAGGCTACCTTTGTAAACATATAGTACTTAGTATTGAGTCTGGAACATAAGAGGCACTCAATAAATGTCTGCAGCCAGGTAGAAGAGAAACCCCGTATTATAAACAGGACTCTTGAAAGAAACGGAGAGAAGGGAGATGAATTAAGTGGCTGCTGGAAAGTTGTCAACAAGGAGGCAGCAGAGGCCAAGAGAAGGATGACAGGTGTGAGAGGAAGCTGGGAGGGGAAATGGACCAGCCATGGCTAATGGCAAGAAAGCAGGGCTCCGCAAAGCTGGGGTCCCACACCTGGGAGATTAGAAGAGATGGTCATACGCTAATAAAAACAAGGAAAATGGGCTGGGGATGTAACTCAGTGACAGAATGTTTGCCTAGCATGTGTGAGACCCCAGGGTTCAATCTCAGTGCAACACACACACACCACAAAGTCAAGAGATAAGGTCAATTTGGTGAACACAAAAGAAAGTTCTGTTCATAGCTGCTGTGGAGGGGTTGAAACTCAGGAGATAAGTCAGACCAGTACCACAGATCTGGGGAAGGGAGCCATCCCGGAAGAAGAGGTCCATCCCAAGGGAAGGATAGCACACTGAGAGGTGTGTAGGGACACTCAGGAATGTCTCCAAGTCCAGGCAGGAGACAGCAACAATATGAGCAAAGGAAACAGAAGCAATATAACAAAGACAAGTGCATTCAGCCACACAAAGCAGAGAAAATGCTCAATGGAGTCCTCGGACCAAAGCTAAGTGCTGCTGAGGAAGAACCGGTGACTTCCAAAAGGGGTCCTTTTCATGAAGCATGAGAAGTGGCCATGAAGGAGAAGTAAACGAGCACCAACAACAGGGTGGAATGCAGGCTTGAAAGACACTTCCTCTCCAGGGGACTCCGCTCATCTCCCAGGCGTGGCAAACTCCAGGAGGTAAGCTGTCGATAAATGACAGCTGCTACTGCAAGCATTCAGTGCCTTAGGCTCTGCTCCAAGACTGTGACTTCCTCCTGACAATCCTGAGACTGGTGGCTGTCACTCATTCCAGCCTCCTCTCAGGAGGCCTCTAAGGCAAAAGTAGGTAGGCTTTGGGGCTTCCCCTCCGCTCTGCCTGATGGGAAAGGATGAAGGGAGGGGTTGCTGAGCAACAGGATCCTCAGGAGGGGGTATCATGAGTTGGCAGCAGAGTGTCTAGCAGCACGTGCTCCAGGCAGGTGCCACTGACCCACATTCCCAGTTCTGTCTGTACCTTAGAATCACTCACAATGTGCTTAAGGCTTTCTAGCCACAATTCCACCTCCAGACACTGGCATCCAATTGGCTGAAAAGTACTGTTGGAGTTTTTTTAAACCCCCCAAATTATTCTAACCTGTAGCCAAAACCAAGAACTCCCCAATGAACTTGAGATACAAGTTCCACAGACATTTCAGAGGACTGATTTTGAATGTGCTCTTCGTCTGTCTAATTCAACAAACACAAAAGCCCGTGACCCAACACTATTTGGGTGGTGCTGATGAGGGCTACAGGGACAGGAAAGGGTCTCCGAGCCAGAGCGCAGCTAAAAAGAGTACTGGCGAGTGATGTCTAGCCCAAGTTGGGAGGGAGGGAGGGGTGGCTGGGACTTGACCACACGCCATCTACCATCTCTAATCCTATCACAGCCTCCGCTAAGCAGACTCAAGCCTGCTGAGCACTACAAGTCCAGAAGCCCACCGTACAGCAGCTGCCGGCTTGGATGAGCTCCAGTGGCCCCCAGGGAAGTGGCTCCGACCATACACTGCAGCCATCAGCACCGCGCCCCATCAGATGCAAACACTCAGACCCACTCTAGGGGTGTTGGGGGATCTCATCTCCAGGAGGACCTCCACCTGCTACACTTTAAGAATGATTACTCTAGGAGTCTTAAAACACAAAAATCTTGAAGCTGTCAAGCTCCACCAGCGCTCACCAAAACAGGAACTCTGAAGGCAGAATCCAGCTGGGCCCCAGCACTGCTTAAACAGAGATCATTCAAGTGACACATGAGAGGAGCCCACATCACTCTGTCAGGAGCATTCCTAGGAATAATCGGGGAACCCTGCTTAATGACAGCCTCCCTAGAAATGGGCTCAGCAACACATACAACTGGTCCCTAACCTCTTTGAGGCTTATTTTCTTCCTCTGGCCTTGAGGACAGCACTGCAGTGAGGTCAGAAAATGATGGTGTCTTGCTTAGGGTAGAACACTAGAGTTGGCAGGGGATGACCTTACTAGAAAGTAATAAAGCATCGGGCAGGCTGATGCATACTTGTCACCTCAGCATTGAGCAGGCAGAAGCAACAGGACAGCGAGTTCCAGGCCAGCTGGGGACACATAGTGGGACCCTGTCTCAGAAGCAAAATTAAATCCCCTAAAATGAAAAAAAGAAAAGGGAAAATGGGGGAGATGGGTAGGGAAAGATAAAGAAAAATGGAGGGAAAAGAGAAAGTGACAGAGAGGGAGAAATGAGGGAAGGAGGGAGGAGGGGGAAGAAGGAGAGAGAGGGGGAAAGAAAGGGGAGGAAGGAGGAGAGAGGAGGGAGGGAAAGGCAGGAGGGAAGAGAAAAAGGAGGGAGGAGGGAAAGAGGGAGGGAAGGGAGGAGATAAGAGGGAGGAAGGACAGAGGGAGGGAAGGAGGGTGGAGGGAGGGAGGGAGGGAGGGGACGAGGATGGGAGCAGGCATATGGAGCACTTACTCTGATCTAGACAGCCCAGTAGAATGAATAAGATGATCACCCGCCCAAAGCATGGATAAACACCCCACCGTCTTTCCCTGACAGCCCCTAGAGGACAGAGCGTGTTCTGACTTCACCACAGGCTCCTGGAAACGAGTCCTTTTGGGTTTTATTTTCCTGTCAAAAATCATGTTGAAATAATCATTCCAACCCCTGTTGAAACGGCAGACTCATGTCGACTCTTGGCTGGAAGCTTCTGCTTAGCGGAAATCAAGAGACCAGAACATCCATTTGCCACACGCAGTCGTGTGTAAAAATCTTTAATTGCCCTGGTTAATGGCATGGGACATGGGAGAGGGTCAGGCAGTGGCTAGCTAGTGGAGAATAGGCAGAGGCAGTCTCCATGGGCCAAATCCTGTCGGCCATTGGCAGGTGGTTGAGTGATATCCACAAGGATAGACTGAATCTTCCTTTTGTTTTTTCTTTTCTGTGGGGGGGTGTGTGTGTGTGTGCATGCGTTTGCGCACACACGCGCATGAGCACTCACGCACATGTGCACACACACACAGATGAGGGCTGTTATATATACATGGTGTGCATGCCTGTGGAAGCCAGAGGTTGTCTTCATGATGTCACCCCACCTTAGGTACTAAGGCACAGTATCCTGAGGCTCACCAATTCTAGCTACTCTTACTAGCCAGCTTGTCTCGGGGCTACCCTTCTTCTGCATCCAGACAGCTGAGATTACAGATGGCCACCACCCTGCCTGGGTTTTCCTTGGGCTCTGGGGATTGGCATTCCAGTCCTCCTACAGCTGGCCTTCATCCACTGAGTCAGCTCCCCACCCCTAAATCTTCCTTTCAACCTCGTTTTTTTTTTTTCCATGCCAGAACCCCTATGCTCTTTTTGGCCTCTAGGTGAAGTATGTGGTCCCCATCTGCCCTTTTAGCCCCTACATCTGTCCTTCCCACTCTCCAGCAGGCTCTCAGCTCCTCAGAGGAGACTTCTTTGATGCTCAAGACCCTCCTCTCTGCTCAAGACCCTCCTCTCTACTCTCACCCCCACCCCTTACTTTGAGCCATCTCCATCCTCTGAATCACCTTACACCTGCCTAACTTTCCCCAGTTGATGTCAGCCCTGGGTGGCTCCTTTCCCCTCTAGACATCTACTCCCTCTACCTCAGGTCTCTAACTCACTTTAAAATTACTCATGACAAACTATTCACCCCTGCTAACTCAGAAGCACTTGACAGGCCTGAACAGAGTACCTGTAACTTAACCATCAAACTAGGTCCCTTTTAAGAGGAAATATATATAAGATTGTTATATTATTAATAATCATATCAGGCCCACAGGTATAAACCAGGATTGCCCCAGAGGGCTAGTTGCCTTCCAATGAGTCCTATATGATCAATCTAACCCTTTTAATCCCTGGACCTTATAAACATGAGTTGACAAAGGGGCAGGCAGGAAACTGAAACCCCTTGAAAGTTTAGGAATCATCTGGCCTGCACCGTGCAGGGTAGAGGACGGGCAGAATAACCAAAGCTCACAGCTCGCAGTTATGAATAGAAATGAGCAAGCTACACACTGCTTTTATTTCATTCTCTATAGAGATGCAAATGTGATAGCTGACGTAAGGGTGAAGCAAGCCTTGCATGAGAAACGCAGTTTGCATAGTTTAATATAATTTAATATCTACCCATGGCGAGCTAAGCATCTGTCTCCAATTCCACAGCCACAGTCCTTTCAAAGTCACTGTCGTTGGACGTACACATCTTGGAGAGACGAAACTGTCCAGCGCCTGGCAAGCTATAGCATTTGTTAACCGGGGCCCCTTCCATCCCAACACGCTGCTTTTCCAGGGTTCTAGCTCCAGGGGAAGGACAATGGGCAAGTCAATCAGGCCGGATCACCCTGGGGCGAGGGGCACCTAACAGGCAGGTCTACAGTAACAAAGACACAAGGGGTAATTGGGCTGCACAGAGAAGGCCACTTACTCTCTCAGCTTTTGCCCTGTTTTTTAGAAAGGCTTTAGTGGAGGAGAGAGAATGGAGGAAGGGAAGGCCTTGCCTATTAGCAAATATTTCACTATAACCACCAACCTTCCCTGTCTGATGCTGGGGATCAGCCCTTGCAAAGAAGGTATGGGGCAAGGCATGGGGCTCCATCGGGGATCCAGGTTTTGTTTGTTCTCACTCCGCCTGCTTTCCTTGCTGGGGAAAAGCAGCCATGCCTCATTTGCAGAGAAGCATCCTGTCTCTGGTTTGGTCTTATCTATACCATGTGCTACAAACTGATGTTACACAGGGCGGAGGCCACGATGGGCTTCCTAGTACAGCCACCACCTGACAAGTCTGAAGACAGAGGCAGGGGCCAATGATGACAACTTCGGGAAACTGGACAAGCAGGACTGTGCAGGTGTATCCGATGTTTGGACATGGCAACCAGATGTTGTCATCTGTGAAGTTCACACTCAGGAACAGGGCAGCTGAGTTACAAAAATAAATCATACCAACAAATCACTACATAGTGTTTTAAGTAAGCTTATGATTTTTTGTGTCGGGCTGCATCTGTCGTTATCTGTGGGCCAAAGGTTGAACTTGCCCGAACTTGCCACTAAGCGATTAGAGGCCTTCAATGGAAATGCAATGTATGGCCTGCAGTGCCTTGCGGTAACTGATGTGGCAGTAACTGGTGTTCTACTTCAGTGGGCTCTCTGGTAGGTTCTGCTTCTGGGAACAGTCACATTCTTGCTTTCAGGGTAAACAAGAGACAGAGCAAACACATGGAGCAGAAGTGATTTGCCCAACATCACTTGAGATGTGGCTTGGAAGACCGAGAGATCAGCAGGTCCTGCCAGCCTGACTTTCCCAGAGACCCCAGCTCTTACTGCCCTCTTCCAGCCTAAGCTCAGAGCCACATAAATAACCAATCTCCCCAGTCACGGGACAGCGTTACACAATCAAGTGGCCCCACAGCCTGAGGAGGGAGGAGAGCTGGAAGTACAGGGAGGGGAGGCCCAGGTGACTTTTCCAAGAGAGCAGGTCACATGATTTCCAGACCTTTGCAAATGAGGCTGAAGGGCCTCAACTCCCACTGTCCCCTGGGCACACAAAGACCATCTCATTCTTTCGCTTCAAGTCTTTATGTTTGCTGGTCCCTCATCCTGAATTACTTCTCCTTCCCTCCTTTGGACAACTCTTTATTACATTTATCTATCTATCTATCTATCTATCTATCTATCTATCTATCTATCTATTTATTTATTTATTCTTTTATTCATTTATGGAGGTGCCACAGCACATAAGTGGAGGATGAAGGCACAATTTTCAGAAGCCGGTTCTGTGGGTTCAGGACAGAACTCAGACTGTCAGTCTTGGTGACAAGCAGCACATGCAGAGCCATCTTGCCAGCCCTTTCAATGTGCCTTTTCATTTATTTATTTTTTTTTTTTAGACCTGCCCCTCGAATCATTCTTACCTGGCTTTTGGGATTCTGCTTGGAGGCGTCTTTGAACCTCTATTCCCTCCCGTGATAAAGAGGATAGCAGCAGTCCCTGTCATGCGGAGGTACCATGAGGATAAATACTTAGGTCCTGGGCATGGAGAGCCATACTCACCACTACCCTCCTCTGTGATCCCAGGATCTAGCCAGAGGCAGCCACTGGCTGCAGGCTGTTGTTCCTGCCATCCCCACTAGGCCTGTACTCGGTGCATGCTCACTAACCCTCCTGCATTGTTCAAACTGATGAACACATCCAGCGGGGGCTCCCAGGCCTCCTCCTGAGGGCCCCTGTGTCTACATGATGTGTCTTCCATGTGAGCAGCACACGAGGCAAACGGAGAGTGAGCACAGGATGCACTCTCCTCACACTCAGAAGGAGGCTCAGAGACTGTGTAACTCATTTGTCCTCTGACATTTTATGACCTCCATTCTCTCCGTGTGCTTTCCATAGAGGCTGGAGTTTTGTTTGTTTGTTATGTGTGCGTGTTTAAACCATAAAGACAATCCAGGGCTGCCAGGATGGCTCGGTGGTTGAGAGCACTTGCTACTCTTCCAGAGGACTAAAGTTGGGTTCTCAGCACCCATGCTGGGCAGCTCACAACTTCCAGAAACTTCAGCTAGCCTCCAAGGGCACCTGTACACACACAGCAGACACTTACCCAGACCTATACCTAGAAGTAAAGCTAACATAAACATAAAAAGACAAAGGGTTATAATGCATATCAAAGCCAAAGGTTATAATATAGAGTAGAAAATTAAAGTGGACCCACGTGAGCTCATTAAAAAGAAAGAGGGATAGGCCAAGGAAGAATCAGGTCACCCATGAACTTATGGTTCAAATCATAACCTTGTAAAATAAACCACTGGTGGGTCAAGGAGAAAAAGACACAGGACCTCCAAAAGCCAGTGTATTCTGAACAACAGTCTGCACATTCAGTTCCAGGAAAGGACCTTTACATTAGGTATTAGCCCTTTTCTGCCCTAAGTTCTTTGTGTGTGTGTAAATCTTCGCATGGTGGTGGGTGAGCGCATATCTGTGCGCAGGTGTGCATGTAGAAGTCAGAGGCCACCTCAAGTGCTGTCCTCAGACTCTTCTCTTTTGACACAGAGTTTCTCACTATACTAACTCCACCAAGTTCGCTGCTAGGCCAGCTGGCCAGCAAGCTCCAGGGAGCCGCCCGCTCAGCCTCCCATCTCCCCATTGCTGGGACTATATGCCTGGCTTTCTTACACGACTGAACTCAAGTCCTCCCGACTGCCAGCACTTTTCCAACTGAGCCATTCCCCAGCCCTGTCGTAAGTTCTCTATAAGTGGCTTTTGTGGAGTTCTGGAACTGAACTAAGGTATATTGCTTACTTTTGTTTGTTTGTTTGTTTGTTTGTTTGTTTGTTTGTTTGTTTTGTTTGGTGCTTGAGGATTTTTTTCTATTGCTGCTGTTTTATTTTTTAAAATCAGGTTTTATTATATATATTTTTCCCCACCTGCCCTCCTGCCTCACCCCCTCTCTCTTTCTCCCTCTCCCCTGTGTGTAACTGTGCAGTCCAGTACTAGGATTACAGACATGTGCCACTACCACAGAAACTTACCAGTTTAAAAGTAATTAGTCTCCAGCAAATTTGGATTTTAAGAAACTTCACAAGGAAATCCTGGCTGTGGTCTACAGGCTTAATTCAACTCTAGTTTAAAAGGTTTGCTAACACCTCACAGGAACTTTGTCAGCCTAACCAGGACAAGACAGGATATGGTAGTTACTGGTTGGGAATGGGGGCAGAAATAGGAGCAAACACAGGCAGGTCTCAGCTGTGACCTTATTGTCCTGAGAACATTATAAGAAAAGAGCCTTCCATCACATTGCAGGTCAGTGGGAGGCTAAAGATGGACAGTGGTTATGGCTAGTGTGGGACATAAGCACCTAAGTCTAATTTGAGCACACATGGGACAATCCCTAAGTGAGCCGTCAACTTCTAGCAACAGAGGAATGGGCATTAGGCGAGCTGACAGAGAACACTCATCTCTAGGTGAAGAATTTTGACTGGAAAACTAAAAATAGACCTACCCTATGACCCAGCTATTTCACTTCTCAGTGTTTACCCAAAGTCAGCACATCAGAAACACTGGCCCATCTGTATCAACTGCAGCCCTGTTCACAGCAGCGAAGGAATGGAACTGATCTGTGTCCATTAACAGAAGAATGGATGAGGAAAATGTGGTGTACACAAACAAGGGAATTTTTCAGCCATAAAGAAGAATGAAGTCATGTCATTTGCAGGAAAATGTGCATAAGTAGAGATCATCATGTTAGGTGAACTGAGTCCCAGAAAGACAAATATCCTGTTTTCTCTAATTTGTAGGTCCTAGACCTTATAGATAGGCAAAACTGCATTTGTACTGATGGCATCAAAGTAGAAACAGAACTGTCTGGAGGACTCAGGGGACTCTGTGGAAGGAGTGGGTGAGGGAGGGAGGGTGCAGAGGTATGGGGAGATATGCCCAAAGTACATTGCATACCTACATACACACAGTTACTTATGTAACTGTACATGAACAATAACAATAATAAAGAGGTTTGACTACAGGTTTCTGCTGCTTGGTAGCAAGGGACTTGGTGTCTTCAGGCTGGGATTTCTTTGTCACTAACAAAGAAGACCATCCGATCTAGAAGGTGAGTATGAAACATCACATATGGGCCTGCAAGTCTGCTAGCTAAGCCCCCAGAGCTCATTCTCAGCAAAGGGCAGAGGTCTGGACAAGGTTCATGGCTAGCCCATCTCACACAGCACACATCCCCACATGCATGGCCCTGGATCCTGCCTTCTCTCTCCCAGTGATGATCAGCAGTGAATTCTTCAGGCTGCACAGGCTGGGATTTGTTTTTGAGGGTAGCTCTGATTGATATCCTAAGAAGACCTCTCATTCCCTCTATTTTCCATAGAAGTTGAAAGGTTTTCAAGGAAGAGGACACTACTTTTAATTATTTACACCCCACAGTGTGTGTCTATGTGTGTGTGTGTGTCCATGTGTCCATGTTATATAGCATGGGACTATGGAAGGAGGCCAAACTGTTGGGAGTCAGTCCTCTCCTTCCACCATAGAGATCACAGGTACTGAACTCAGCTCATCAGGCTCAGTAGCAAGCAGCTCTACCCTCTGAACCATCTTGCTGGCCCTGAGGAGAATACTTGAAAGAGGCCTTCCTATGAAGGAGACCTCACCACCACCTCAGAAAGTACCCTGGATTTTCCAAACACATGCTTTAAGGGGCTCTTGTAACATGATGCTTCAAGCCCATGCCCAGAGGTGGACAGCATGCCAATAGCGCCCTCCCTAGGAAGTGGGGTCCTCAGTGCTGTGTCTACAGAAGTGACTACGCTCTAAATTGGTGATTCTAACTTTATGTGCAGGCAGCCCTCCCCAAAAGGGACATCTGCAAATGTCTCCAGATACTTGGTTGTCATAACTAGAGGAACATCTTACCAGCATCTAGTGGGTAGAAAGCAGGGAGGCTGCCGACAGAGGATACTATGACAATTATCTGACATAAAATGCCACAGTGCCAAAGCTGAGGCACTCTAATGCAGGTCTGCTAGGCTTGGGCGGAGACGGCGCCGAGACATGAGACAGGGAGTGCCTGGCTGGGGAGATAGACGGCTCAGTGGCCAAAGTACTTGCTGCGCTAGTGTGCAGATCAGAGCGTGGGTCCTAGAACCTGCATAAAGCCAGATGCAGCAGCACACGTGTGGTCCCAGCACTCCTGTGGTGAGATGCATAGTGTGATGGGAGGCAAAGAATCCTGGAGAATTCCTGGTAGCAGCTTTCAGGCCGGCCAGCCTGGCAAACGCAGCAGTGAACAAGAGACTATGTCTCAAAGCAAGTGGAAAGTGAAGTCCAGCACCCTAGACTGCCCCGTACCTGCACGTGTGTGAGCGTGTGTTCACAATGAGGGGAGAGTAGCTAAATACTGGGTACCCAGCTTGTAAACTCGTCTAACGGTATCTAAATGCCTCCTGTTTTTGTTTTGTTTTTGTTTTTGTTTTTGTTTTTCGAGACAGGGTTTCTCTGTGTAGTTTTGGTGCCTGTCCTGGATCTCGCTCTGTAGACCAGGCTGGCCTCGAACTCACAGAGATCTGCCTGGCTCTGCCTCCCGAGTGCTGGGATTAAAGGCGTGCGCCACCACCACCCGGCCTAAACGCCTCCTTTTATGGGACTCAAGTAAGTTTCAAAACTACCTATCTGATAGATGTTCTTCCCAACCCCATTGTACAGATGAAGAAATGGAGGCACAGGACCTAGATAAGTTTATTAGGGTACACAATATTTTGGGAACACAATACCACCACAACAAAGGGGTAAAATCGAGAACAACACAGGGCTTCTCTTCACTGTGTCTTCAAGCTGACCAGGGAGCCAGCATCCTTGGTAGGCCAGGAAGAGAGCTGGCATGTGAAGACTGTGCTTGCCAAGTTACTCCTTCACTAAGATCCAAAGCCAGTGTTCAGAGAAGACAGACCACCCAGAACACTCAAGGACAGTGGTCCCCAAACTCTATTGATTCATTTTTTTTCTTCCAAAGACTAAGATTTGTGGCCTAGGTGATAAGTTACGCTGTCAGTCAAGGCTTTGTTTTGACTGTAATCTGGCCTGGAAGTATAACATAGCGGAGGAACGAGAAGCTAGTGAAAAACACCTTTTTATGGTTTGGGTTTTGTGTGCATAAGTGTGGGAGGGAATGGAAATTTTGAGGAAAAAAATTAAAGCACATAAAATCATCATTTTTTTTAGAACCATTTATGGTCCCAAAATCACTTTGTTAGTATCAAAACACACAAAAATATCTCCTCCTTGGCTTGCTTGTGGCAAGATCACATTTGAGATATGGGCACTAGAGATCGTTCAGACAATAACAACACATTTATAATGTATTTATTTTTAAATACTGTTAGAAATGGAACCACAGGCTTCCAAAGGAAGGAATTTATACTCTTGGGTTGTGTTTCTGTGAAGCAGGCAAAATTCATACTAAAAACCTCCTGCTATAACAAACCAGCGTGGTTTTGTTTAGCTTTGTGTTTGCCTTTGAACTTAGTCACAATTAATTACCAACAGAGAGTGACTGCAAGGCAGAGGGGGTTACAGGAAGAAGAGTCAATGAACATCATTTTTACTGTATAAATATGGGGTGCCCCAGTTTCTCTAGATTACTTTCTGATGTCCCTTCCTGGTGGCCTTTAGCTCTTCTACAAGCAGCAGAATTAGTGACCTGAGCTTTGTGGGGGTTACACACATTTTCTCTTTAAACAAATAAATGTCTCTACTTCTGTTCATACTGTTTGACTTGGCGATCATTTTTGTCTGACATTAATTCAGCCACTCCAGCTTTCTCGTGGTTTTTTCCCTGCTGTGTGCATATTCCTGTGTGTGCAGGTACGAATGTGTATGGGGGGCATATGGGTCTGTGTGCATGTAGGGGACAGTCACGAGTGTTATCATCAGGAACACCATCCCACTTTCTTAGAGACAGCATCTCTCCCTGGCCTGGAGTTCACCAACGAGGTCAGACTGGCTGGCCAGCAAGAGGACCCAAGGGTCCTTCCATCTCTGCCTCCCAGCACACGCTGCATTTTTATTTGGGCTCCAACTGTCCAACTCAGGTCTTCATATTTACAAGGCCAAGTAATAATCTGACCAGCCAAACCCCAGTCCTTTGGTTTGGTCTGAAACAGGGTCTAGCTGTCTTGTACGGGATGGCTTCCAACTCCTGAGCTTCAACAGTCCTCTTGCCTCAGGTTCCTGAGTAGGCACCATTATGTCTGCACTCCTGACCTGGAACTTTCCCACATCCAGAGATAGTGGAAATGTTGTCAACATGAGTCTCAGGCCGAGCAGCCATGATGGATGGGATGGCCATTGTGGCTTCCCCCAGTCTTCTGGGTCAGCACTAGAATGGCCAGGACAAACACCCTTACACAGACTGGAGGGATAGAAACCAACTCCTGTGAAGTTGGCCAAGCCCAACAGGTGCAAAGAGCTCAAGTGGCAGGACAGGCAGGCTGTTAGGATTTCAATCTGTAATCTCCCCAACAGGCCATTTGAACATCAAGTCTCTAGCTTGGGGCATTACTGTGAAGGCTGCAGACCCTTTAGGAGCTAGCCAGAGTGGTAGACATAGGTTACCAGAAGTGAGTCTTTAAAGATTCTATCTTCCCTGGTTCCTGTCTGGTGTCATGCTCCCTGCCATGATGGCTGAAATCACAAGCCACATAACCTTTGCATTTATTAATGACTTCTGTCCTTATAGCGACGGGAAAAGTGTCTAATATATATAGACCCCATCAAAGTCGGGGAGGCAGGAAACATTGTCAGTGCTGCTCATACTATGCTCCACTTTACAGTGCCTCCCTAGGAATAGTAAGTAAGTTCCCAAATAATGAAAACAGAGATCTGAAGGGTCTGTTGGCTCTTGGCAAGGAACAGCCAAGCTGTCAGGTCCGCACCATGATTCCTGAACTAAAGGCCTGAAGATAGCCTCCTCTTAACACTGCATAGGGTCAAAACACCAAGTCCTACACTTGCATTTCTAGCAGAAGCAAATGGGATTTGTTTTTCCTACGACTAGATTTTAATCTAAGATTTTAACATAGCAAGAATTAGCGAGTGCTGGACCCTTCTCTTGCTAAGGCCTTTGAGACTCTGATGTCTTAACTTTTCAGAGTGGCCAGTCATTTTCACGACGTTAGACACAGGATGCTTGACAAAGAGCAGCTGGAGGGGACATAGTGGCTGCTTCAGAATCTGCTTGCAATTCTGCACAGCTCTGTGGCAGGACACTTGACTGCTGTGTGCCTTGTGCTGTTCTTTAAAGAGCATCTTTGTCTCCTGAGCACTCCCAAAGGACAATCCCATGCCTCTCCAGGGACTTTGATTGCCATATCAGGACTAGTGTTAGATTCAATCCATTGTCTTTCTGCTTTTTCTCTACTGACTGACAGATGGACTGACAGACTGTGTGTGTGCATGCCTGCGTGCATGCGTGCGTGTGCTCGTGTGCTTGCGTGCATGTGTGTATGTGGTATCTGTGTAGTATGTACATGTATGTGTGTGCACAGAAGTCAAAGGACAACCTGGAGTGCCACTCCTGAGGCATCATCTAATTTTGTCTAGGACAGGATCTCTATTTTAATTAGAGTTCTCTAGAAGAACACTATTGATAAGATGAGTATTTGCTAGACTGACTTATAGGACCATCAGGGTAGTCCAACAGTGCTGGCGCACACCAGAGAGGCCAAGAATCTGTGAGTTGCTCAGCTGGTGCCCAAGGCCTAGAGGCTTCCTAAAAGGGCCACTGATGTTGAGTTCATGTTAGAAGCCTGAAGAAGCTGGTTCTAATGTCAGCAAAGCAATGAGCAATGGCCGCAATAGGAGAGATGAACTCACCAGCCAGGATACAGGCCATCAAGACAAAGCTGTCTTCTTTCATCTTGACCACTACTAGAAGGTGCCACCCACACTGAGGGTGAGTCTCCCCACATTGTTAAGGCAATCAAGACAATTGCATCCAGACACACCCACAGGCCAACCTGATGTAGACAGTCCCTGAGAGGACTCTCCCTCTGTGATACTAGGGTGTATCAAGTTGACAATTAGGCTAACCATCACAGTCTCTCAGCTAGGTTAGACTAGTGGACCACCAAACCTCGAGGGCTCCACCTGTCTCCCCTTCCATACCATCACTGCTGGAATTACAGGCTTACACCATGGATGTCCAGCCTTTTACAGGGGGTCTGAGGTCCAAACTCAAGTCGTCATGCTTACATGACGAAGGTTTTACATGTCGCTGGCCCCTCCACTGCCCTTTTAAATTGAGGGTTAATATACGTAAAGCCGCAAGATCTGTTCATTGTACACATATAGAGCTTTAGTCCTTTAGCCGCTACCTATGTCAATAGGTAGAATATTTCTGATACCCTGGAATGTTCCTTTATGTCCCTGAACAGTCACTAGTCAATTCCACACCCCATCAGTACCTACTGTTCTCAAGTTATATTATCTCATGATAATTCACAAATTACCTTTTCATTTTTAAACTAAATATAAATGGAACCATACTATAGGCCCCTTTGTATTTAGGCTCTTATAATCAACATAATAACTATAAAAATTCATTTGTTGGAACTGGAGAGATGGCTCAGTGGTTAAAAGCACACCAGAGTTGATTACCAGGTGGTTCATCACAAGCTTTGAAGTCTGACTCCAGGGGATCTGATGCCTTCTTCCGGGTACCTGCACATACATGCACATAACTACCCCTCCACACACACATATACCATACATACACACACACACACACACACACACACACACACACACACACACACACAACCAAAGAATACTTAAAAATAAATCTTTAAAAAATAATTTCTTTCATTTGTAGTTTACATAGTAAGTAGTTTAAGAGTTTCACTGAGGTACAATTGACCTATAATAAACTGTCCATAAAATGTACAATTTGATGCTGCCTCATTTATATTCACTCATGACACCACCACCACAATCAAGATCTGTAACGTCGGTCATTCTAAAAATCTCCCTGCCCTTCAATCATCTTCTCTTCCTCCCAGACTTGTATCCCTCACAAACATGAAGCATCCTTTCCTTGTGCTATTGGCCATTTTTATATTGTTTTCTAAAAAGAATCCATGTAAGTCCCTGGTCCATTCATGAATCTGGCTGTTTTGTTGTTGGGCTGTAAGAGTTCTCCATATAAGCCAGGTGGTGGTGGTGGTGGTGGTGGTGGTGGTGGTGGTGGTGGTGGTGGTGGTGGTGCACACCTTTGATCCCAGCACTTGGGAGGAAGAGGCAGGCAGATCTCTGTGAGTTCAAGGCCAGCCTGGTCTACAGAGCAAGATCCAGGACAGCTAAAGCTACATAGAGAAAATCTGTCTAGAAAAACCAAAAGAAACAAACAAACAAAAATCCAACAACAACAAGAGTTCTCTGTATATTCTTAATATCAATCTCTTACCAGAAAAAAAATGGTTTGCAAATTTATTTTTCCCAATTCTGATTGCCTTTAGACTCTGATGATACTGCCTTTGAGGCATAGTATTTTTTATTCTTAAAAAAGGTCTGTTTTACTTTATGTGTTTTTGTCTGCATGTAAGTGTATTAACGTGTATACACTGCCTGTGAGGAGGCCAGAAGAGGGCATCAGATCCCTGGAAGTGGAGTTACGGACAGTTGCAAGCCATGAGTGGGTGCTGATGAACCTGGCTCCTCCACAAGAGCAGCCAGCCCTCTTAACCACCGAGTCACCCTCAGGTCACATTTTCTATTTTTGTTAAGTCTGCCGGTCTAATTTTCTTTTGTTATTGTACCTGTGGTATTACATCTAATCCCACCATCTTAAAGATTTTGTCCTATGCTTTCTTCTGAGAGTTCTGTGGTTTTAAGTCTTACATTGAGGTACTTGATCCATACTGAGTTATTACTGTATATGGCATGAGGCGGCTTCAACTCCACTTTCTTTGCATAGGAATATCCAGTTTTCCCAGCATCAATTGCGAAACAGATTGTCCTTTTCCCATCAGATGATGGTGGCGCCCTTGTAAAAGTCATGTAAGTACAAAACATTTCTTCATTTCTGGACTTCCCATTCTATCCCACGGCTGCCCTCGACCCAGTCCTGCCCTGGTTTGATCAGTGTCTCTTTGCAATAAGTTTTGAAATAATAATTTAAAAAAAAAAAGCATGAGACCTCTTGCTTTGTTCTTTTTTCAAGACTGCTTTGGCTATCTGTTCTCTTGAAATTCCCTATAAATTTTAGGGTGACTTTTTATTTCTGCACAAACGTTGTATTTTTCATGGCTACATTATTCACCATCAATTCAGAGAGGGCTCTGGGTAGTACTGACATCGTAACCACAGCAACCCTTCCAATCCATGAACATGGTACGTCTTTATCTACCTCCCCTTCAACTCCAGCAACACTTTGCAGTACCGCTGTTCAGGATTTCACCTCCTTGGTCAATTTCCTGCTTTTACTGATCACCTTTACTGTGTAGATACCTGACTGATCTTTGTGTTGCTGACATGGTATCTTCTTGTTGTCCTGAGTGCACTTATGAACTCAGAAATGATTTTCCTCATTCTCTTCCAGTTTCAATGTCTTTTCTTTCTTTTCCTTACCTGAGGCCTCTCCTTAGAACTCCTGGTTCTGTCTTGGACAGAAGTGACAAAAATGGGGAGTTGTGCCTGTCTTAGCTCATTCTCTCTTTCACCACTGAGTGGTGGAGACTTTTAAATATATGGCCTTTATTATGTTAAGGGAAATTCCTTCCATTCCTCATTTAGTAAGCTTGAGTTCATTTATATACTATTATACAAAGAGATGGATTGAAGTCCACATTTTGGCATGTGGATATCCAATGATTCCAGCATCATATTAAATTGGATATATAAAGCTATAGATCAAAAATCAATTTTTCATATATATATGTGGGTCAGTTTTTATACTCTATTCTGTCCCATTATCTATTTGTCTATCTCTATGCCAATAATATACTATCTTTATAATGATTACCCTACCTAATAAGATAAATATTATATGGTATAAATCTTGTAATTAAGAATATACTAGTTTAACTTATCTAAAGTCCTCTGAATTTCCATGGGGATTTTGAAATCATTTTGTCGATTGCAGCAAAAACATCTGCTGAAAATTGTATTAGGATGATGTCAAAACTATAGATCAATTTGTGAAGAATGCCTGTCTTGATATTCAGTTTCTTCAGCCATAAACATTGCATACTTTTCTGTTGATTTAAGTATTTTTAGGGTTCTGTTTTATTTCCTTTTGGGTTGTAAGCTGTTCTGTATTGTACTTTAATAAGTTTAGGGTATATAGTACTATGATTAACTTATCAAATTTAACTTATCCAATTTAACACTCAAGGAATATGATACTTTTGGCATACGGTATAGAAAACCTCACAGCGTTAAATGTACTCTTTCCTGGGACTAATTCTATTGCTGTCTTATATTTTATTTATGCATATGTTATAAACCCCATAACACAGGATTATTCTTGTTTAAAGCCAATCTTTGAAAGATACTTTAAAAGAAAAAAATCCTCATGTACAGTCTCATGTTACACAGGGGTATTTCAAATAAAGACATGCACATATGAAAGTGGCCCCATGTGACTCTCTTGCTCGGTGACACCATGGCTGAGCTAGCTTTTGTAAGTACAATCTACGGTGTTAGCATAATGATAAAATAACCTAACACATTTCTCAGAACACATTCGCCTTCATAAGTGATGTCAACAGTATTCAACAATGTTCTTATTGGTCTATCTATTTCTTTGTGTGGACCTATATTCTCACTCTGTCTACAGAACTTCCTTTAGCGATGGCTAAGGGTAAAGATGGCTCTGGGTAAAGCTTGCCATGCAAACCTGGTGATCTGAGTTCAAACCCTGGAATCCACATAAAGATAAAAGAAGATAGTCAGCTATACAAAGTTGTTCTCTGACCCCCACATGTACACTGTGCCAAGTGTGTCCACAAGCACACATTACCACACACACACAAAAAAAAACTAACAAAAATTTAAAAAGAATTTCCTTTAATAACATTGTTTTTGAGACAGTCTTACTACATAACCCAAGCTGAACTTGAACCCTCCCACTCAGTCTCCCAAATGCTGAGGTTAAGGACTTCTGTGACCATGCCCAGCTTTCTCTAATAATTCCAATAGGGGAATGTGGTGCATCATTTGTACATTTTAAAGTGTATTTGTTTCATCTTCATTTTGCTTCACATTCTTTATTCTTTCAATACTTTAAAGATGTTGCTATGCCAGGAGACAGTAATCTCATCCTTAAAGTTGTGCCTGTGTGTGTAATATGACCTTCTTATTTTTCTAGAGACTTTAAATTTTCTTCTTTACCACTATCCTTAAGCAGTTTGATTATGATTGGTCCCATTTTCCTCACATTGCTAGTGCTTAAAATTCAGTGATATTGTTGGTTGACAGTTTTCATCCATCTGGAAAACTTCCCATTATTTCTTCAGTCATTTCTCTTGTCTCCCTCACCCCTTCTCCTTCTGATACCCTGACTGCACATTGGCCTTGCCTGAAATTACTGATGCTCTGTCCATCCGTTTGACGTTCTTTTTTCCTGTGTTTCATTTTGCAGAAACCTTTCTCATCGTGTCTTCAAGCTCACTCAAGCTGTCTTCTGCAATGTTGAAGCTGTGTTTCATCCTACCCACTGTATTTCTTTAACTGCCACTGTCATCTCAAGAAGTTTGACTCAGGTATTTTCTATTACATATCTCCCAGGCCTCTGCTGAGATTTCAGAATATATGGACCATCACTTTGGTGGATTTCAATGTCTTTACTTTCAAACTCTAAAGTACGAGTTCATTCTGAGTTGTTTACAGTTGACTACCCTCCTCATATGGAGAATGGCACATGTTTCTGCTTCTGTGCACACTTGGTAGTCGCTCAATTAAATGCTAGCCAGCTCGGGCTTTACCCTGATTAGTGCTGAGTATTCTCAGATTCCTATACTCTTTTATTTCAATGCCTACGACTAAACCAGAGCTTTTCATATGCCAGGCAAGCGCTCTGCCAATGAGCTAGCCCCGCAGCTCAACAGACGTCTACTTTTGAGCTTTATACTAGGATATAGTTGAGTTTTAAGAAGCCAATTGGATCCTTTTGGGGCACAGTCTAGGGTAACTTAAGCCCCAACACTGAGGCAAGAGTTTTCTAGGTCTTCTATGGTGCCTTTTAAATTGAGTTTTTAAGTCCAGCTGCTTTGTTTCCTAAGCTGCAGATGTTTTGCTCACAGGTATGTGCTGACCAGTACAAGCTGCAGTCACAGAGTGCCCTGCTGAGGAGATCAGAGCTCTGAGCTCCTCCTGGGGAGTCCTGTGTTCTGTGTCCCTCCAAGGAGCTCTGAGCTCCTCCTTCTGGAAAGCCCTGTCCTCTCTGACCCTCAGACTCGAACCCTTGCCACTCTGGTCTCCTCCAGAGTCCAATAGGCACTGCCGAGAGTCCATGAAGGAAGGAAACACTCCCAGGGCAGGAAGCTGGGGACTCTTAGGGACTTGGGGACAGGTTCATTGGTTTCTGATCTCTCAGGGATCCCTGTCTTTCACTGCCTAAAATCCAAGAATTTCACCAACGCTGGTCCTAAGTTCCCAGGGCATTTGAGTTTTGTTCCAGTGAGAGAGAGAATCTAGCTCCAGCTATTCATCTTTTTTTTTCTTTTTCTTTTTTTTTTTTGTTTTTTGTTTTTCGAAACAGGGTTTCTCTGTGTAGTTTTGGTGCCTGTCCTGGATCTCGCTCTGTAGACCAGGCTGGCCTTGAACTCACAGAGATCCACATGGCTCTGCTCCCGAGTGCTGGGATTAAAGGCATGCGCCACCACCGCCCAGCCTCCAGCTGTTCATCTTAACTGGAAACAGTTTGCTTCTCTTGTCGTGGTTGTTTGTCTCATGTTAATGGACTGCAATCTCCCGGTCATCCTCTTGCTGGTGGGCTCTTAGGGCATTTCCAGCTTGCGGTTATCATAAACCAAAGGTTGTGAACATTGTTACTTGTGTGTTTTAGTACACATATATTTGTTTCTCCTCGGTAAGGAACCACCCAGAAGACAATAGGTAGGTCACAGAAAGACAAATGTGGCTTGAATATATACTGCTGGGGTTTCAAATTGACTCCCATTTTCAGATTCTGCAGCAACACGTGGAAATTCTGACAGCTCCTGTCTGGGAACATTTGTACTGTCAGTGTTTTTATTTTAGCAACCATGGCGGTGATACCTCAAGATTTTAAAACATATTCATCCAGGGACAAATGTTTCTCACCAAACAGATTTGCATACACTTATTGACCATTTGGGTGTGTTCTCATATGGGCTTTCTAGTCAATAGTTTACCCATTTTTTAAATTTGTAGTGTGTGTGTGTGTGTGTGTGTGTGTGTGTGTGTGTGTGTGTGTTGTGCACACACAACAACACACAAGTAGAGATCAGAGAACAACCTCTGGGAGTCAGAGTCAGAGCTCTCCATCCACTGTAAGATCCAGATGTCCATTCTCCCCACCACGGTGAGATCCAAGGAGCACATTCAGGACACTGGGCTCACACAGCGAATGCTTTTACCTGCTGAGCCGTCTACCTCCCTGTTTTATCCATTTTTAAACTGGCTTGCTTAACTCTTCTTAATGATCAACAGGGCTTCTTTGTGTATTCCAAATACAAATCTTCCACCAAACACACCATGGTGACTATCTTCACCTCAATTATATTTTGGCCATTTACAGTGAGTTTTGATTTTCCTAAGTCTTCAACTTCAGTACAGTATAATCCTTCTCTCCTTTCTGTGTCTGTTTCTTCGTTTGCTTCTACAGTTCATGCATTCTAAGCAGATGCTCTGCCACTGAGCCATATCCCCGGGTCTGTAGGTTTTATTAAAGTGTTTGTCTGCCTCAAATCGATAAAATGCCCTCCTACATTTGCTACTGGAAACGTTCATTGTCTAAAGCATCAGTAATATAAGAAGCCTTTTGCAATTGAAAACTTTTTGCTCTTCCGCAGGCTTTCTGCTCAGCCTCCAACCAGGGGACATGCCTGAAAGGGTATTTAAAGTCTGTGGCTGCATAGCCTCTTGATTCAGTGGTGGCTATGACTGATCATAAGGTCCCCTACTTGCATCAGGACCTGCTTATCAGTTAGCAAAGCAAACATTTGACTTCCCTCACTCACTCTGTAGCATCTCTGTTCTGTTTGTGTGGAAGTCTCTATAAACACCAGGCTGCAGTGTGGCCCCCTTGGCAGGCAGCCCTAGCAGTGAGTTTCTATTTCCTTCTTCTAGTCACCATCACTTTCTACATTTTCTACAGTAAATGAGAAACGTTAATTTTAAAAATAAACTTAAGAATCACGAACCATTGAAATTGATTACATTTCCACGTCTAGATGCTGAAAGACACAGGATTTGGGGCTGGGAGATGGCTCAATCGGTAAAGTGCTCGCTACGTGGACCTGAGGACCCAAGTTTGCACCCCACACCTGTGTCAAAAGCTGGGCATGGTGGCCAGACAACTTAGCCAAAACAGCACCGAACAGACAGAGTCCCTGTCTCAAAATAACAACAACAACAATAATAATAATGTAGATGAGGAGTAACACACAAGGTTAACCTCTAGCCTCCAAACACAAATGCACATGCACACTTGTCCTCTATGTACACACAAATAAATACATTGAACATAAAATGACACTATTCCACAATTTTCCTGAATAGAGTTTGTCTTGGTCATGCTTTTGGCCCTGCCCTTGGTCTCTTCTTCTTCACAAATGAAGCCACGAGAAAAATAAATAAATAAACCCCCACCACCACCACCCACAACAAAAACCCTACCATCCTCTGCCAAGTCTCACCAATTAATCCCTGAGACTAGAGGGTGAGTGGGTGAGTGGTCCTCTGTGGGGTTGTTAATCCTGCCAGAATAGGAGGCCTTCTGGATAGAAACATCTGGAAAGCGCTACTTACACTCTGCACCGGGTCCCTCAGCCTGTATTATTATAGAGGACAGTTCTAAAGAGACGTATCCAGTCACCCGAGCGGCGCTGAGACGTGCATGGTTTACTTGACAGCATTTACAAATTATGTCTCTTGGTCGGAATAACTTACGCTGGAAACGCTTCCATATGCTGAAGTTGGACACACCACAGTAAGAAGGAAGAAAAGAGAGCCTTCGAGTAGCCGGCTTCCATACACACACGCGACTGTAACACGTGCAGATTAATAATGCTGCCCTTAAAGAACTGACCTTAGATGGGCTTCTAATTCTTTCTGCTGTTCTCTGCAAACAATCAAGAGAAGCAATTTTACCACAGAACAATGGGTCAGTAAGAATTCAATTATGAATGTATCTACGTAATAGAAGCAACTGGACAGCAATTATAAATCTCATTTTAACCAAAAATATATGATTTTGTCTCTCAATTCCTTTCTGTTCTTTCAAGTCCCAGGAAGAGGCAATTTCCACCTTCAAATTCCAAAAATACCTGTGTGTGTGAGCACACACGTGTGTGTGTTCCTGTGTATTCATGTGCCCATGTATGCCCCGTGTATGCGCAGGGAAGAGGAAAACCTCAGGCGTTGTTCTCAGTCACCACCCACCATTTTTTTCGTTTTTGAAACAAGCTCTCTCAGTGATGTGGAGCTCGCCAAGAGGGCAATGATGGCTGACCAGTGAGCCCCAGGCATCCTCCTGTCTCCATCTCCCAACGGTGGGGTTACAAAGGTGTGCTGTCACTCCTGGATTTTTAAATAGGAGCCCTAGGGATTAAAGTTAAGAATCCCACTGAATGAACTATGTCCTGAGTCCCAGTTCATTCCTTTACATCCTCAATTTAGAGCAGAGGTTAGCAAACTTTGGCCCACCAGCCAAATCCAGCTCACCACCTATTTTTGTAAATAAAGCTTTTCTGGCACACAGCCATGACTATTCCGATATGCACTGCCTCTGGCTGTCTCCCGACCAACCAGAGTTAAATGATTGTGACAGAAAGCATGGCCCAGAAAACCTTAAAGTATTCTCCACAACACTTTACGGACAGTGTTGCGGGCTCAGTTAACGAGCATTTCCTTAGTCTTGTCTCTTTATAGACAGTGTTGCAGGCCCTGCTAATGAGCATTTCCTTAGTCTGCAGGCCTAAGTGGATGCTACTCCTGCCAGCCCCGCTTTTATTGCCAGGTTTTTGGGGATCCCCAGGATGACAGCCACAGTTGCACAAAACTCTTAACAAAACATTGAAAAGCAACCTACCACCCAAGGAAGCCCTAAGCGCCTTCTTTTCTTGGCCGAATGGCAAGAACCTTGGCAGCCAAGACACATGTGTTTATTATGTGCAACAACTGTTCTGAAATGTCTTTCCCTCGAGTGAAGAAATCTATAAATGGCAGGGGGCGGGTTTAAACCTAGCCTTCGATTGCAAAGTTCTTAATAATATTTTGACAAGGAGGTACTGTATACCAAGACACGATACTGTTTTCCTTAGTGTTTTAAATTCAACATTCTAAAGCAACTCATAAACCTTTCTCTTTCCATTAGCGGTAAAAAGAAAACCTTTGAGAAAGATGAGGGATGGTCAAGACGGCTCAGCAGGTAAAGGTTTTTTTCCACCAAGCTTGATGACCTGAGTTCAATTCCCAGGACCAATACAGTGGAAGGAGAGAAATGACTTTCATAAGCTGTCCTCTGAACTCCACATGTGCCCCTTGGCAAGCATTACACACAACACACCTAACACCACACACACACACACACACACACACACACCACGCACACACACACGAAAATTTTTGCTTATTTTTTTTTTGTTTTCATATCCCAACCCTCCCACCTCCCTCTTCCCTCAACCCCCCATCCACTCTTATTCCTCTGTTTCTCTTCAGAAAAGGGACAGGGAGGCCTCCCACAGATATCAGCTAGCCATGGTATATCAATTACAGTGATATATTAAGGATGAGGCAATCTGGGAGGAACAGGTCCCAAAAGCAGGCAACAGAGTCAGAGACAGCCCCGGCTCTCACCATTAGGGGTCTCACAAGAAGACCAGGCTACACAGTTGTAACATATATGCAGAGTGCCTAGGTCAACCCATGCAGGCTCCTGGTGCTCTCTTCAGTCTCCGTGAGCCCCTATGAGCCCAGGTTAGCTGGTTCTGAGGATTTTCTTGGGGTGCTCTTGATCCCTCTGGCTTCTACAATCCTTCCTCCCCTCTTCCTCAGGATTCCTCAAGTTCTGCCTAATGTTTGACTGTGGGTCTCTGCATCTGTTTCCATCAGTTGCTAGGTGAAGTCTCTCTGATGACAGTTGGACTTAACTAAATGAAATTTAATTTAAAAAAGTTTTAAAGAAAAATGAAGGTAACATCTATTTGGGAACCTTTCACCATGGGACTCAATACATATAACATCCAGGTTATCTTGAAAGACAAGGAGAGACAGCAAAATAATTGGATTATTTATAAAATATTTTTAACTGTGATTGGATATTTGAGCATCAACAACAACAAAAAGAACACCATTAGGGCAAGTCAACTCTTACTCCCAATAATACCAAACATTAATAATTGACAGCACAATAATAATTTTTTTACAACCTTCTACTTGTTAAAATTATGACTGCGGATGAGACAACAGAGTGAGAGGTTATAAATTTCCAAACCAATCTGGCAAAATGAAGTTTGGACCTTGGCCAGGTCCCAATCATTCCATTAGTTAGTCATTCAACAAGTATTGCATTGAGCACCTACTAGGCCAGGCTCCACTCTAGAGTTACAGCAGTGTGTGAGAACACATTCATGGAGCTGTCTTGCAGTGGGGAACAAGAGTGACTTCTACCTGGTTCAGAAAAACAGAACATAAGCCCTAGATCTAAAAGAAATTAGATAAATCAGATGAGAACCCCAAACACTGCTGGGAGAGGGTGAAACCCTTTATACGTTCCTTCCTTTCTTGGTTCGTTTTTGCTTCTGAATTTCCCCTGTGAAAACCCTCTCCTAGCAAAGCCCACTTCAATACAAATAGCTACCCTCCTCTCAAGACCCAGGCAGCAGACGCAGCTTTGAGGTACTCTGTCCAAGTGTCACGTGTCTATTTCTTAGGAGCCCCTGATGCATGGCCAGGCAGCACCAAGCTGGCTCACGTCACAGGGCAAAGTTCTCCATGAGGATGGGGGACTTGAGGGGGCGTGAGTTCTTCACGTCCTGGGGGCCTAGAAAGCTGGCCTCTGGGGACTGAATCCAGGGCTCTTATCAACTGTCTAGCTAGGTGGTTCTCAACCTTCCTAATGCTTCAACCCTTTAATACAGGTCCTCATGTTATGGTGACCCCCAACCTTAAAATTATTTTGTTGCTACTTCATAACAATAATGTTGCTACTATTATGAATCATAATATAAATATATGATATGCAGGATACCTAATATGCAATCCCTGTGAAAGGGCATTCCACTCTCCCCCAAAGGGGTCATGACCCACAAGTTGAGAACCACTGTCTAGACTAATTCAAAGGGAGGCATCAATGGGGTGGGTGAGTTCTTCCTTCCCAGAGCCCTCACCGCCAGTAGAGACTGGGCCCCTCTATGGGTGATCACAGCTCCCTATGGAGAGGGCAGTTTCCTCTCAACATCACGTTAGCTTCTCCAATCTTCGCCTGCTTATGGCCTTGAAGATGTGCTCCCACAGGCACCAGCTCTGGCAAGTGCTCCCCACTCCTGAGGGGGCCTCTGTCTGTGAGCTTTGGCCGTGCTTTCCCACTCAGCTCGAGGGACACAGGTTGCAAAGCCAACCTGCTCTCAGATCAGAGACTGACTCTGAACATCGACTTCAGATCTGAGTCCCAGGAACTTGGAAAAGATGGAAAGACTGCCGAATATTCCAGAAACAGGCTTCTAATCAGAATCAACTGGGACTAACCTCCAGGTAGAACAAGGATAAGAGAAGTGGCCACGGTGGCCCCGCCCCCTCTGGCAGAGAAGCACAATGGTTCTGAGCGGCCAGGACTTACCTTTCTGTGTTCAGTAGAGGGCTGCGGGCAAACAAGCTGAGAGCCAAGCATCAGGAGGGCGCCCAGCACACTAGGGAAGAAAAAGAGCAACAGGCAGGGCTGTGAGTCCGGTCCTGGCAGCACCAAGAGGAAGCTGGCATCACCAGCTCATTACTAGAAGGGAGGGGTCGTGCCGCCCTGGGTCCTAACCCAGAGATGACACAGAGGGAAAAGGAAGCAGTCCCATGCTGGGGAAAGTCATGACAAATGTGGGATCAAATCCCAGACCTACTCCCTCCCAGCAGGGCCTGTAGGTCTGAGATAGCTTCTAGGAGCCTCAGTCTCCCCCTTTTTAAAATGAGAATAATAATAGAATTGGCTCAAAGGTGTGGAGGATAAGATGACAGCCACCACCCCTCACATAGAACACAGCACCCGCCAGTGTGTGCCGGTTAGCCGAGTAACAACATCAGCCCCTCCCCCAATAGCCCAGGCTTGCTTTAGAGCCCTATTCTGCCCATCTGTAGCCCTTGCCGTATCACAAGGGATTAGCTACCCTAAGCCCCACTGTCCCAGTCCTGACTAGGACTTGTCATCAAGTAAAGATACAGATTTTTATTTATTCATTTATTTGTGTATGTATGTATGTATGATGTATGTATGATGTATGTATGTATGTATGTATGTATGTATGTATGTACGTCTTTTGGCCTGGCCCAGAGGCATTGAAAAGCAATATGAAGACTTAGCTGCAAATACACGTAGGCATGGATCCCAATGCTGCTGTTCCCACCTGGATGATGCTGGGCAAGCTAACATCTCTAAATGATAAATATTCTCATCTTCTGTGAGGATCATGGAACACTGTGGTAGTTTGAAAAAAAATGGCCTCCAAAGAGAGAGGCACTATTAGGAGATGTTGCCTTGTTGAAGTAGGTGTGGCCTTGTTTGAGGAAGTGTGTCACTGTGGAGGTGGGCTTTGAGGTCTCATATATGCTCAAGCCAGCAAGACAGTTCACTTCCTGTTGCCTGCACAGGATGTAGACCTCTCAGCTCCTTCTCCAGCACCACGTCTGTCTGCACACTGCCATGTCCCACCATGATGGTAATAGACTAAACCTCTGAAAATATAAGCCACTTCAATTAAATGTTTTCCTTTATGAGAGTTGCCACGGGCATGGTGTCTCTTCACAGCAACAGAAACACTAACTGAGACAAACAAGATAGAGGGGGAAAAATATGTGGCTGGCAAGTCAGAGGAGAAACAAGTGGTAGCAGGGCTGGAGAGCTGGCTCAGTTGGTCCAGGGCTTGTCATCAAGCACAGGAGCTAAATGTCATCCCCTGAACATACATCATAACAAAAAGTCAGTGGAGTGTGAGCGCTTGTAATCCCAGTGTTGGGGAGGTAGAGACAGGAGGGGCCCTGGGTCTCCATGGCCAGCCAACCTAATGTGGATACTCAGTGAGTTCCAAAGCCAGTATGCAACGTTGTCTAGAAAAAAAAAATACAGTACAGTACCCAAGGAATAACACCTAACACTACCCTGGCCTTCCCCTATGTACAAATGTACACACACACACACACACACACACACACACACACACGAGAATTTAAGTGCCAGAGTCCGGGTTTCTAATTAACAATGCCATTATTCTGAACATTCCTGGATCACTGCATCTTATGAATATGTTTTAGTGCTTAACCATGAAGCCAGTTAAATTATGCAGCAATTCCCAACCTTTTTGAGGCCTCCATCACTGGGGGGTAAAAAAAAAAAAAAAAGAAAAAGAAAAAAAACCACCACTCTGGGGGGCTAGAGATGAGAACACAGTGGCATCTGGGAGCCAAGGGTACAGAGTTAGAGGAGGGCTCCACCCCTCTCTAAGCATCCAGTATGCCACCAGGCCAACAGTATTATATGAGCATTTACTATTAAAGGCAAAAGTATGAGAGGTGGATTTATTACTTGCTGAGCCTCTAGCTAGACCACTGTGACCCAGTAGGATCTCCCATGGCGGCCACATGTTCTAGCTGCACTCTCCAATGCACAAACAAATCTACATCAGCGCTTCTCAAACTTTGAGTCTCCACCCCTTTGGGGGGTCTAATGACTCCTTCATAGGGGTTACCTAAGACTGTCCAAAAACATAGATATTTACATTACGATTCATAACAGTAGCAAAAATAATGAAAAAAATTTATGGTTGGGATTACCATGACATGAAGAACTGTATTAAAGGGTCACAGTGTCAGCAGGGTTGTGAACCACTGCTCTACACTGTTTGGCACCCACAAGGCTTATAGTAAAGAACAGGTCTTAATGGTGATGTTACAGAGTCCACAATTGACTCTAAAAAACATTTACTAAAACAACAACAAAAAAAAGTATTCATCTATCAAAAACATCCCAAACACACTTTCATTTCAACTTTTGATTTTGTTCCATTTTTTAAGGAATATTTTTTAGGACAGTGCCTTTTCTAGATAGCCCTGGCTGGTCTGGCACTCACTGTGTAGTCCAGGTTAGCTTTGAACTCTTAGGAATCCTTCCCCCTTGGCTTAGTCCCTTCTGGGTAATCCTGGCAAGCTAACATCTCTAAGCCACAAATACTTTCATCTTCTGTGAGGCTCACAAAGCATGACAACAGGCACAGACATTCCAATCCTGGTTAAGTCAGAGAAGATATTTAGGAACCTGGGGCTGGGGAGATGGCTCACTGGGGAAGCACCTGAGGCGTGAGCAAGAAGACCTGAGTTGGTCTCCAGGACCCTTGGAAAAAAGCAGCACGGTGACACAAACTAGTTTTTGTCTTTTTCTCCCCACCCCTTTTATTTAAAATACTCTTTCTCACATAATCTATCCCCTCCCCCTCCTCCTCCCAGTCCCTCCCCACTGTCCCTCCCATCCGGATCAACTCCCTTTCTGTCTCTCCTTAGAAAAGAACAGGCTTCAAAGGGATAACAATAAAATATAATAAGATAAAACAAAAACTATCACATCAAATTGGACAGGAAAAACCAACAGAAGGAAAAGAGCCCAAGGAATGGCACAAGACTCAGAGACCTATTCATCTGCACACGCAGGAATCCCATAAAAACACTAAACTAAAAGCTGTAACATATATGCAGAGGACCTGGTGCAGACCC